>QNTS01003747.1:9015-105490 GCA_003317085.1 Hucho hucho | reverse complement strand
TTTCCTACCCTCACCACCTGGGACCGGCCCGTCAGGAAGTCCAGGACCCAGTTGCACAGGGCTGGGTCGAGACCCAGGGTCTCGAGCTTAATGACGAGCTTGGAGGGAACTATGGTGTTAAATGCTGAGCTGTAGTCGATGAACAGCATTCTTACATAAGTATTCCTCTTGTCCAGATGGGTTAGGGCAGTATGCAGTGTGATTGCGATTGCGTCGTCTGTGGACCTATTGGGACGGTAAGCAAATTGGAGTGGGTCCAGGGTGTCTGGTAGGATGGAGGTGATATGATCCTTGACTAATCTCTCAAAGCACTTCATGATGACGGAAGTGAGTGCTACGGGGCGATAGTCATTTAGCTCAGTCACCTTAGCTTTCTTGGGAACAGGAAAAATGGTGGCCCTCTTGAAGCATGTGGAAACAGCAGACTGGGATAGGGACTGATTGAATATGTCCGTAAACACACCAGCCAGCTGGTTTGCGCATGCTCTGAGGACACGGCCAGGGATGCCATCTGGGCCGGCAGCCTTGCGAGGGTTAACACATTTAAATGTTTTTCTCACATTGGCTGCGGTGAAGGTGAGCCCGCAGGTTTTGGTAGCGGGCCGTGTCGGTGGCACTGTATTGTCCTCAAAGCGAGCAAAGAAGTTGTTTAGTTTGTCTGGGAGCAGGACGTCATGGTCCGCGACGGGGCTGGCTTTCTTTTTGTAGTCCGTGATTGACTGTAGACCCTGCCACATTCCTTTTGTGTCTGAGCCGTTGAATTGTGACTCTACTTTGTCTCTATATTGACGCTTAGCTTGTTTGATTGCCTTGCGGAGGGAATAGCTACACTGTTTGTATTCAAACATGTTTCCGGTCGCCTTACCCTGGTTAAAAGCAGTGGTTCGCGCTTTCAGTTTTGCGCGAATGCTGCCATCAATCCACGGTTTCTGGTTGGGGAAGGTTTTGATATTTGCTATGGGTACAACATCACCAATGCACTTGCTAATAAACTCGCTCACCGAATCAGCGTATACATCAATGTTGTTGTCAGATGCTATCCGGAACATATCCCAGTCCACGTGCTCGAAGCAATCTTGCAGCATGGAATCAGATTGGTCGGACCAGCGTTGAACAGACCTGAGAACGGGCGTTTCCTGTTTTAGTTTCTGTTTGTAGGCTGGGAGCAACAAAATGGAGTCATGGTCAGACTTGCCGAAAGGAGGGCGGAGAATAGCCTTGTATGCATCACGGAAGTTGGAATAACAGTGGTCCAGGATTTTACCAGCCCGGGTGGCACATTGGATATGCTGGTAAAATTTCGGGAGCCTTGTTCTTAAATTAGCCTTATTAAAATCCCCAGCCACAATAAATGCAGCCTCAGGATATGTGGTTTCCAGTTTACATAGAGTCCGATGAATTTCTTTCAGTGCCGTCGATGTGTCAGCTTGAGGGGGGATGTACACGGCTGTGATTATAATCGAGGAGAATTCTCTTGGTAGATAATGCGGTCGGCATTTGATTGTAATGAATTCTATGTCAGGTGAACAAAAGGACTTGAGTTCCTGTATGTTGTTATGATCACACCACGTCTCGTTAATCATAAGACACACACCCCCACCCTTCTTCTTACCAGATAGATGTTTGTTTCTGTCGGCGCGATGCGTGGAGAAACCAGGTGGCTGTACCGACTCAGATAACGTGTCCTGAGTGAGCCATGTTTCCGTGAAGCAAAGAACGTTGCAGTCTTGGATGTCTCTCTGAAAGGCAACCCTTGATCTGATTTCGTCTACTTTGTTGTCCAGAGACTGTACATTGGCGATTAAAATACTCGGGAGAGGTGCACGATGCGCCCGTCGACGTAGCTTGACCAAAAGACCGGAGCGTTTCCCTCTTCTCCGGCGCCGCCGTTGTTTTGATTCGCCGCGTGCTATCCAGTCTATTGTTGTGGTTGGGTTAGCAAACCGAGAATCCTCTTTGGGAAAGTCGTATTCCTGGTCGTAATGTTGGTAAGTTGACGTTGCTCTTATATCCAATAGTTCCTCCCGGTTGTATGTAATAAAAGTTAATATTTCCCGGGGTAACAATGTAAAAAGTAATACATAAAAAAACAAAATACTGCATGATTTCCTGAGAACGTGAAGCGAGGCTGCCATCTCTGTCGGCGCCCAGTCTGAGGTCCTGAGCGCTCTGGAAAAGGATTTCATCAAGGACCTCTCTGTACTTCAAGGACCTCTCTGTCCTGACTAGTCTCCCAGTCCCTGCCGCTGCAAAAAATCCCACAGCATGATCCTGTCACCATCCATTTATTATTATTTTTATTTATTTAACCTTTATTTAACTAGGCAAGTCCAGTTAAGAACAAATTCTTATTTACAATGACGGCCTATCCCGTCCAAACCTAACCCGGATGTTGCTGGGACAATTCTGCGCTGCACTATGGGACTCCTAATCATGGCCGGTTGTGATACAGCCTGGAATTGAACTAGGGTCTGTAGTGACGCCTCTAGCACCATGCTTCACCATAAGGATGGTGTCAGGTTTCCTTCAGATGTGACGCTTGGCATTCAGGCCAAAGAGTTCAATCATGGTTTCATCAGACGAGAGAATCTTCTTTCTCATGGTCTGTGAGTCCTTTATGGTGCCTTTTGGCAAACTCCAAGCGGGCTGTCATGTGCCTTTTACTTAGGAGTGTCTTCCGTCTGGCCACTCTACCATGAAGGCCTGATTGGTGGAGTGCTGCTGGAAGGTTCTCCCATCTCCACAGAGGAACTCTGGAGCTCTGTCAGAGTGACCATCGGGTTCTTGGTCACATCCCTTAACAAGGTCCTTCTCCCCCGATTGCTCAGTTTGGCCGGGAGGCCAGCTCTAGGAAGAATCTTGGTGGTTCCAAACTTCTTCCATTTAAGAATGTTTGAGCCCACTGTGTGCTTGGGGGCCTTCAGTGCTGCAGAAATGTGTTGGTACACTTCCCCAGATCTGTGTCTCGACACAATCCTGTCTTGGAGCTCTACAGACAATTCCTTCAACTGTGGGACCGAATATAGACAGGTGTGTGCCTTTCCAACTCATGTCCAGTCGACTGAATTTACCACAGGTGCACTACAATCAAGTTGTAGAAACATCTCAAGGATTATCAATGCAAACAGAATGCACCTGAGCCCAATTTCGAGTCTCATAGCAAAAGGTCTGAATAATTAAGGTATTTCTGTTGTTTATTTTGGATACATTTGCACAAATTTCGAAAAACCTGTTTTCACTTCATCATTACGGGGTATTGTGTGTAGATTGATGAGGGGGAAAAAATATTTGATCAATTTTAGAATAAGGCTGTAACGTAACAAAATCATAGACGTCTATGATTGGTTCAGATTTGATGATGAACCTGATTTAAACATCCAGAAAAGATGTATTTTTCAATGTCCGGAAAAGACGGTCTTTTCAACGTCCTGATAAATTTGTATTTTAAACATACAGAAAATAAATGTTTTCACCTTTCATTAAGAACCTAAATTGAACCTAACTTCAACGTCTGAAAAATACAGATTTTACATGTTTTTTCAACGTCATTTTGCTCACTGGGAGGTTTTCTTTGGGGGGCGGGGGTCTTGCCTAGGGCAGGCAAGGACTGGCCCTGGATGAATCAGTAACTAAGTAATCTCAGAGCCCAAAACCAAGGCTTAAAAGCCTGACAAGCTACTCGATCTGTCATGGGAGCCCTGTACAGTGCCTTGCAAAATGCATCCCCCTTTTTTTCCTTTTTTGTTGCATTACAACCTGTAATTTAAATAGATTTTTATTTGGATTTCATGTAATGGACATACATAAAATAGTCCAAATTACTTGTTTAAAAAATTATATAAAAAAAAAACGGAAAAGTGGTTTGTGCAATGTATTCACCCCCTTTACTATGAAGCCCCTAAATAACATCTGGTGCAACCAATTACCTTCAGAAGTCACATAATTAGTTAGGTTGCACACAGGTGGACTTTATTTAAGTGTCACATGATCTGTCACATGATCTCAGTATATATGCACCTGTTCTGAAAGGCCCCAGAGTCTGCAACACCACTAAGCAAGCAGCACTATGAAGACCAGGGAGCTCTCCAAACAGGCCAGGGACAAGGTTGTGGAGACGTACAGATCAGGGTTGGGTTCTAAAAAAATATCTGAAACTTTGAACATCCCACAGAGCACCATTAAATTCATTATAAAAAAATGTAAAGAATATGGCACCACAACAAACCTGCCAAGAGAGGGCCACCCACCAAAATTCACAGACCAGGCAAGGAGGGCATTAATCAGAGAGGCAACAAAGACACCAAAGATAACCCTGAAGGAGCTGCAAAAATCTACAGCGGAGATTGGAGTATATGTCCATAGGACCACTTTAAGCCATACACTCCAAAGACCTGGGCTTTACGGAAGAGTGGCCAGAAAAAAGCCATTGCTTAAAGAAAAAAATAAGCAAACACGTTTGGTGTTCGCCAAAAGGCATGTGGGAGACTCCCCAAACATATGGAAGTAGGTACTCTGGTCAGATGAGACTAAAACAGAGCTTTTTGGCCATCAAGGAAAACGCTATGTCTGGCGCAAACCCAACACCTCTCATCACCCCGAGAACACCATGTTTTTCATCGGCAGGGACTGGGAAACTGATCAGAATTGAAGGAATGATGGATGGCGCTAAATACAGGGAAATTCTTGAGGGAAACCTGTTTCAGTCTTCAAGAGATTTGTGACTGGGACGGAGGTTCATCTTCCAGCAGGACAATGACCATAAGCATTCTGCTAAAGCAACACTCGAGTGGCTAGGTGTCCTGCTAGCGGGACCAAAGTCGACAACATCCGGTGAAATTGGAGGGCGCACAATTCAAATAGAAAATCGTAATATTAAATATTAATGAAAATTCAAGTCTCTTATATCATTCAAAAGCTTAAAATCTTGTTAATCGAACTGCGTTGTCCGATTTACAATAGGCTTTACAGCAAAAGCATAGCATGTGATTGTCTGAGGACAGCGCCCCACATCAACATATTTTTCAACCAGCACTGGTGTTACAAAATCACAAATAGCGATAAAATAAATCACTTACTTTTGAAGATCTTCCTCAGTTTGCAATCCCAAGGGTCCCAGCTACAAGATGAACGGTCGTTTTTGTTAGATTTAATCCTTATTTATATCCCATAAAGTCAGTTTAGTTGGCGCCATCGATTTTAGTAATCCACTTGTTCAACATGCAGACAAAGGAATCCAAAAAGCTACTGGTAAACTTCTACAAACAAGTCAAACAACATTTCTATTTAATCCTCAG
The DNA here is from genome assembly GCA_003317085.1 of Hucho hucho. Classification (NCBI taxonomy): domain Eukaryota; kingdom Metazoa; phylum Chordata; class Actinopteri; order Salmoniformes; family Salmonidae; genus Hucho; species Hucho hucho. Next base: position 100,196 of record QNTS01003747.1, on the reverse strand, counting down.
GTACTCTAAAATGTAAATAAACTATAATATTTCATATGGGAAGTAAAGGAAAGGAAAATTTGTGAGCGCGCACCCTTTTCCACACGCTCCAAAAGACTGTTTATTTTTATCCTTGACTCTCCTCACCATAACTTCAAGAAACAAGCCTGAAACCTTGAATAAAGACTGTTGACATCTAGTGGAAGCCATAGGAATTGGGAGACGGATTTACATGGAACCAATAGGTTAACATTGGAAGAGCCTGGGACCTCAAAACATACTTTTTTTGGGGGGGTTGGATTTTCTTCAGATTTTTGCCTGCCATATCAATTCTGTTATACTCTCAGACATTATTTTAACAGTTTTAGAAACTTCAAAGTGTTTTCCATCCAATGCTAATTATATGCATATCCTAGCTTCTGGGCCTGAGTCACAGGCAGTTTACTTTGGGCACGTCAGGTGGAAATTCTGAAAATTAGACCCTAGGCTAAAGAAGTTAAGGGGAAACATTTAAATGTCTTGGAATGGCCTAGTCAAAGCCCAGATCTCAATCCAATTGAGAATCTGTGGTATGACTTAAAGATTGCGGTACACCAGCGGAACCCATCCAACTTGAAGGAGCTGGAGCAGTTTTGCCTTGAAGAAAAAGTTGTCTGTTTTTTTTTGTCTTATTTCTTGTTTGTTTTACAATAAAACATATTTTGCATCTTCATAGTGCTAGGCATGTTGTGTAAATCAAATGATACAACCCCCCCCTAAAATCAATTTTAATTCCAGGTTGTAAGGCAACAAAATAGAAAAAATGCCAAGGGGGTGAATACTTTCGCAAGCCACTGTAACTAATCTCTGCAACCTGAACTAAATCAGCTGCTCGATTTAAAATGTTAAGGCTAACTGTCTGTCTCTGTTATCAGATGATGTGAACTCTGACCTCTGGCGGTTGGTGTACTGATGATGACGAAGATAAACGTATTAAACTGTTGACCCATCCTTCTGCCTCTGAACAGGTCCAAGCACCACCATGCCTCAGGTACACAGTCTTGTTATACTACGATATATTCTACATTGTACTTCATAATATATAGATACTTTATCATGATGAGTTGCTAGGTTACAAACTTAATGCTGGCTATTGTACAATATGACAACTGAGAGTCATATCTGGCTTTCTCTCTCTGTCTTCCTCCCCCTTTCTCTTTCTTTCTATCTCCCCATCCAACTCTGACCCCTTCTCTCTCTCCAGCCAGGTAGCAGTGGGATGGAGCCTGTCTTTGGTGAGGCCTATGGGACCAACGGGTTATCTGTGACCTTAGAGCCATTCACCATCTCTCCTACAGGGGGCAGTACAGAGTCAGACAACGTAGGTATAGTGGAAAACATTTGTCACTTTTGTATGTCCCATGTCTGAATCAGTGGAGGCTGCTGAGGGGAGGCTAGGTCATAATAATGGCTGGAATGGAGTAAATGGAATGGCATCAAATACATAGAAACAATGTGTTTGATGTGTTTGATACCATTCCACTAATGCCGCTCCAGCAATTACCACGAGCCCCAACTCCACAATTAAGGTGACACCAACCTCCTGTGGTCTGACTCAGTCCCTGATTAGAGGGGATGGAAGAATGAAAACCATCAATGTTATTGACTTCTGGATCTGGAATTGAATACCACAGAAGTAAAAAACAATGTGTGTATGTAACTCAGTGTTCTCATAGACAGAGTACGTGTTTGGTCTCTGTGTTGTAGTGTCCTAAGGGTGTGGTGGTGATGTTGGGGGCCCCAGCATTGTCCCTGTGTCGAGGCCAGCAGCCTGGATGTGAGCTACTCAGTGATCTCTTGGAGGACGTGATCACTGACGACACACACACCTCCGACCGTCGCTGGGACATCTCGGCCCTGGATGACATCACACAATACGCCAAAGGCAGCCCAGAGGGGGCACCACCGAGCTGCGAGAGCTCCTCTGTCTCACCTGAGGTATGAGTTACTCTTAACCACAGATTATCCGGATTAACATCATCACTAACCTTCACCATTAGATCCCGGGAAGTCACTTCTGGTTCTGGAGATCTACAGGGTGTGCAGCTGTTTGTTCCAGGCAAACACTAACACAAGTGAGGAAGCTATTGATTAGTTGAGTCTGATGTGGGTCCATGGCCAGTCCTTAGGAACTCTGACTCTGACTTTGCTCTCCACAGGGAGGCAGAGAAGAACCATGGTTATCCCTGAGACCAGGGGGCAGGCAGCCGAGCAACCCCACAGACCTCACACCCTGTGTAGGGTTGGGGTCTGGACACCTCCTCCTGGCTGGTAGATATCCGGAGTTCTGGAGCCAAGAGGCTGGAGGGCGGGAGAGTGAAGCTAGGGAAGGGCTGCAGCAGGTGGGGCAGGAAGAGATGGTGCATAACTACTCTCTACAGAGTGAGCCAGACACTGAGTCTAGTCAAGGAACAGACAGCGATATTGGAGAGGAGGAAGAGGAGGAGGAGGAGAAGGAGGAAGATGGGAAAGAGGAAGAGGAGAAGGGGAGAGAAGCCATAGAGGAAGAGAAAGGGAAGGAAGAGGAGGAGCTTCAGTCCCATGTGAGACCAAAGAAACGTCGGCGTTCCTGGGAATGTAGCCTCTTCAGTGAGGTAGACCTGGGGAGAGATGGAGAGAAAGAGAGAGGGAGAGCCAAAAGGAGAGATGGAGAGAAAGAGAGAGAGAGAGATGAAGATAAATATGAAGGGGATATAATCTGGGGCCCTAGCACCCTACCCACCACCATGTGCCTGAAAGAGGGGACCTCCACCAATGGTGAGACCTCAACCCCAAGCCCATAAGACCCACTAATGTACAATAGAATGAGAAAATGTTCTTAATTTATATGTTCTTAATTTATATCAATTTATCATTACTCATTCGGTGGGTCACAAACATACTAGGAAAGTGTTAATTTTAAAGGGATACTTCGAGGCCCTTTATTTACTTCCCCAGAGTCAGAAGAACACAGATGATACCATTTTTATGTCTCTGTGTCTGATATGAAAAAATGTTAGGTAGTTTCACGAGCCAATGCTAACTAGAATTAGCGCACTGACTGGAAGTCTACAAGTATAGACTAGCATAAATATGATATCCACGACTTCATCTGACTCTGGGAAAGTAGATAAAAGGCCTCCCCAAGTATCCTTTTAACACTGTGGGTGTTAAAATTCAGAAGTAAAATTTGCTGCTTCAACCTCGCAATCTCTCATTTCTATTGCCAAACACAAATCATTTGTTAGTGGAGTCTAAAGTACAGCTGCATTAGCTGCACTGTCAGTTGCGTCTCGAGTGCTTGGAAACATACAATTACATTTAGTCATTTAGCAGATGTTCTTATCCAGTGCAACTATGTAAAACCAACCACAAACTCCTGTGTGTTCCCCAGGTAAGCGAGGCCAGAGGAAGGCCCGTCGTACAGATGCCAGTGACCTGACCCCCAGCCCTGGGAAGCTACAGAGCCTGGGGGAGCAGCTCCACACACTCAGCTCTGCTCTGGAGGGCCTGACTCCTGTCAGTGACCTGCCTGTTACTGCCAGGGCCCCAACACGAAAGGAGAGGAACAAACTGGCCTCCAGGTACACGTACACACTAGGACACATGGACACATACACACGACTTACCTGACATACCTAAATATAGAGGCATCATTCGCTAGTGGCTTTTCTTCTTTCAGAAGTACATTTGATTTGTACAGCAGGGTGTCCCGGGTGGAAGTACCACTCAACAGAACTGTGCTGTGTTAAATTCAACCTGCGTCTAGCTAAGTGCTAATGAGGTCGAGTGTAGTGCAGCATTAACTCTGGCTATAGGTTGGTAAACTGTCTCTCTCTCTCTGTCTCTCAATTACATTTCAGTTTAAGGGCTTTATTGGCATGGGAAACATGTTTACATTGCCAAAGCAAGTGAAATAGATAATAAACAATAAAACATTTACTGTAAACATTACACTTACAAAAGTTCCAAAATAATAAATACATTTCAAATGTCATGTGTGTGTATTTATACAGTGTTGTAATGATGTGTAAATAGTTAAAGTACAAAAGTGAAAATAAATAAACATAAATAGGTTGTATTTACAATGGTGTTTGTTCTTCACTGGTTGCCCTTTTCTTGTGGCAACAGGTCACAAATATTGCTGCTGTGATGGCACACTAGTATTTCACCCAATAAATATGGGAGTTTATCAACACTCCCATCTCTCTTTCTCTTTCACTCTATCTCTTGCTCTCTCTCTCTACAGAGCGTGTCGGCTGAAGAAGAAAGCCCAACATGAGGCCAACAAAATCAAACTGTGGGGTCTGAACCAGGAGTATGGTCAGTTATTTCTGCCGATTTTATAATCAGTGACCCACCTAAAACTGTTGTTATGGGCTCTGTTGGTGATCCACCAAGTATAGAAAGATTGTGTTTCTAGCCAGGACCCTGTCTCAATCTAGCTGGTCCCTGATCTGTATGTGCAGTCTTAGGACTTGGTAATACAGAGCAATCAGATCTGGAACCAGGCTATTCTCAGGATGTGACCTAATCAACCAGAAGCCACAGGGTCGTGACCACTGTAGGCTCCTCAGAGTAGGAAGGGGAGGACAATGCTACTCAATGAATTTCTAAAAAATTAACATTAAAAAAGCTATCATTTTTAGATAAAACTATACTAAATATATTCACGTCACCAAATAACTGATTAAAACACACTGTGTTGCGATGAAAGTCTACAGTAACCTCAGCAGCACTCTGTAGGGTAGCACCATGCTGTAGCTGGAGGACAGTTATCTTCCATCCTCCTCTGGGTACATTGACTTCAATACAAAACCTAGGAGGCTCATGGTTCTCACCCCCTTCCATAGACTTACACAGTAATTATGACGACTTCCGGAGGACGTCCTCCAACCTATCAGAGCTCTTGTAGTATGAACTGACATGTTGTCCATCCAATCAAAGGAACAAAGAATTAATCTAGTACTGAAAACATAAGCTACAGCTAGCTAACACTGCAGTGCAGTGGTGAGTAGTTGACTCCAAGAGAGTGAAAGACAATAGTTAAGCAGTTTTGAACAAATGAAGTAGAAGCAGCAGAGAGAGAGAGAGAGAGAGTGATAGCTATATTTCGTTTACTTTTCACTTATCTAATGCAGCTAGTTTAGCCTACTCAACATCCTGATTCAAACAGAGAGGAATGCTATTTATGTTAGCAAGCTGGCTAAGGCTATCCAATGCTGCAACTCTTCAAGTCAAGGTAAGTTCTGTTTTATTAATTTATTGCCACCGGGGCCCGCTGGTTTAACTGCTAAACTGCTTGCTGTACACTGTACTGCGTGATTGTACACATTGATTGGATTGTGGGTTTACTTACACGTTAGTTCTAGTTTGTTGACTATAATATTAATATGGTGCCAACAATCTAGGCTTAGCGGTTAGCGTTATGGTATGAAGGTTTGGCTTGGAGAGGTTTTTGCGCTTGGTCATAGACAGCTGTTGTGTTGTACACTGAAGTCCACAAGCGAAGGAAAAAGGTGAGAGGAGAGCGCGTAAATGCAAACAGGAATTATACAACGAGCATTAGCGATGATGCCGTATTTGTCTGCTATGAAAGTGAACTGTGTGTGTGGATGATCAGGGGTGTATTCATTCTGCCGATTCTGTCTTAAACAGAAGCAAACAGAACGGGGAAGGACCTACCTGAATTTGTCCAATACAAACTCTTGTTTTAGTTGCAAAACATACTGTTTTGACTAATGATTCCACCCCAGATCAGCTAGATGCAGGCAAGAGTGTGCAAGGTTTTATTGAATGTGTCAGTGTCTGTCACCTTGATTAATCCAAAAAGACATCCACCTCTCTAATCTTAAACGGCACCGACCGCCACTGGGCCTAACACACTGTTGTAGATAATTATCTGTTTCATACGATCCTTTTTCACACTTAACATAGCCTATGTGTTTTAAATATAAATGTTTATGATTTAATTGATACTGAGACTTTCCAAGGGAATTTAGCCAGTATGCAGCCATTTTAGCTCATTCAGTCAATCCTTCATGTCTCTGGTGGTGTAATTCCTTCAGATGGCCTGTTGTGGGCAGTGCTGCAGATAAAGGAGCTGATCCGCCAGAGAGTGGAGAGCAGAGAGGAAGACACAGAGCGAGGTTGTCTGAGAGAGAGACTGGAGGACATTCTGAAGGAATCAGCTGGTGAGTAGTGATTATGTAGTCTGTTTGGACTGTCATGAGACCCTGTGAGTGTGACTATTTTAATGTAAGTATGTTAATTGTATGGATGTGTGTTTGTGGGTATTTGTGCGCGTGCGTGTGTGTGCAGGGCCACGTGTAGCAGGACGAGGCAAAGCGTTTGTGGAGAGGATCTTGAAGAACCCTGCTGGGGGAAAGCGCACCAGAGAGACTAAGGGAGAAGGAGGGTCCTCAGACCCTAGCCACTAATCTCTTCTCCCCACCAGAGTCACTATCCCGCCCCTTCTTGCTTCACTTTGCACTTTCTAACATGGAGAGAAGGTAGGACAGGCAGACAGACAGGCAGACAGACAGGCAGACAGACAGACAGGTAGAGAGCATCTGCTGTGTCTTGGCCTCTAGCTGTTACAGTATAGATGATGAGTGTCTTTGAACATTAACGTATGGCATGTTTGTTTAAGAATGTGTGTGTGAGGGAGAAAGTGTGTATAATTCCAGTGTATCTATTGCATTATGTACTATAGTATATACCATCGTGCCTAAAGGAGGACACTGTGTGCTGCTAGCTAGTCGTAGTTATACCCTATCTATTATGGGAGAACAGGGAGAGGAGTGACAGTGAGTATGGTGCTTATAACAGTGGATATGATGACTAAGCTGTTTATTTTGACGTCCATTTTGAATCGTACTGTAAACCAAAAGTGCATAGATAAACAGACAGACAGGGAGAAGGACTTTGGCATCACGTGAATGTTGCACAATGCTTCTCAAAGATGCTGAATGCTGCTTGCATGGTCGTTTTATGTCTCTGCATTCCTTACCAAGTAAATTATGTTTCTCTACAGATCCTCTTTAAAACTGATGTCATAATGTACTGTACTTCTCTACAGATGAACATGTGTAGAGAGGATAAAAATAACCTTAAACCAGGGAAACTCCCATCCTCAGGAGGGCCCTGTGTTTGCTGATTTTATTTTTTTCCTGCAAATCAGTGACTGGACTGCTACCTGGGAAACCTGGGCCCATGTTCACAAAGAGTCTGAGTGCTGATCAGTAGATCATAATTAATAGGATTACATGGACATGGGGGGACCTAATCCTAGATCAGCATTCCTTCCCTGAGAGACTTTTTTAACATGGGCCCAGGCGTGTCTTCTCTCTGCAATGAGTGAATAAGTGCCACAGGGAGAGGAGAGAACAGCAGACACTGCTGCACCCCTGAGTACCATAGTTGTCCATCCATGTCCTAAACCCACAGTACAGTAACTGTTAGAGAGCTCCACATCTATGGTTTCATACCTGATTCATATATTTCATATATCTGATTAATCTCTGATTTTTCGTCTGATTCATCTCTTTAGTTCCATGGTGCTTTTTGTAGCCTGTGCCATTGAATGTTCTTTGAGAGCAATATATTAATACGCACACCACCACATCTCTCTCTGCTTCTCTTTGTGCTGCTGAGAATATAGAAAACACAACTCATTCAGAGATAACAAATACCCTCCCATATAAACCTGAACATTTACTATTCTCTCATTTGCAAAATGGAAATGAGTACATCAGTCCAGCAGTGATTTTTGAGAGGAAAGGTGTTGTGTGGCCATTCGGTCAGTATAGTCCCTATAATCCCAGGCCTATATTCATAAAGCGTCTTAAAATTTTGATCTAGGATCATTTTAGATCGTGATGAATCAGATTACCTGGACAGGGGGGACCTGATCCTAGATCATCTTTTATTTACATTTTAGTCAAGCTAGCTAGATGTGACACTCCTACTCTAGGACTCTTTATGGATATGGACCCAGAGCTTTCCTTCACTCCAGATCCTGTCATTGCGCTTCATGTACTTGAACGTAGGAGCACAGTAGTCTATTTACTTGAAAGATGGAGCACATTGAGAAATACAAGGTCCTGCTACAGTATATTACTGACACTGCAGGGGTCATGAACTGCCCGGCCACAGATCTTGGCAATAATCCTCAGTTGGATGGACGAGTGACCATATCCTCAATTAGATGAACGAGTGACCATATCCTCAATTAATCCCAAACAATAATGGAACTGCTCATAAAAGTATTATGTCTTAACATGCGTGCACAAACACACACACATGAAAAGAAGTGATACAAAAAAATAACGTTATATAGATGATCATAACTACAAATTGAGAAGTTTGCACCTTTATTGATTGAATTTATAGATTTTTAAAGAAGTACTGTATATCATGATCAAGGGAACAGATGTGTCTGGGAAATTAACATGTATGGAGTTAAAGGCCTTAACAGACCAGTTATAGGCCTTAACAGACCAGTTATAGGCCTTAATAGACCAGGCCTTAACAGACCAGTTATAGGCCTTAGCGGACCCGTTATAGACCTTAGCGGACCCGTTATAGACCTTAACAGACCAGTTATAGACCTTAGCAGACCAGTTATAGACCTTAGCAGACCAGTTATAGACCTTAGCAGACCAGTTATAGACCTTAGCAGACCAGTTATAGACCTTAGCAGACCAGTTATAGGCCTTAGCAGACCAGTTATAGACCTTAGCAGACCAGTTATAGACCTTAGCAGACCAGAGGCAGTCATTCCAGAAAGCTGTGTATTATCGAGTTATCTGCTAGAATACTTGTTCTCAGTCTTACTTAAGCCTTAACCTATTCATCTGAGCTTGCAGTAGTTAACATGTAATAAGCCATTTCTGTGTTATTAACCCTTTATAAACATGTATTAAACATGTATTAGCTCTGGGACTGTGCATGAAAAAGACAAACACACAAAGTGTCATACAAATAGAAACACATTGTTTTGTTCAGTCCGTTCAGTCTGTTTAAATGTAGATTTTACTATCTTGAAGCTGCTGCTATGTCAATAAAAATCTATATTCTTAAAATGCCAAGTGTGAATTTATGAATTGATTCTATGATATATGTGTGCTTCCATCTTAATTTTAAAAAAATCAATGTGTGGGTCCATAAATAACAATTTTGTGTAAATTAGATATTAGTCTGCACACACAGCAAAACTCCACAGACAGACACAACTTACCTGTCTAACCAGACTCCTAGTTTTCTGTAAACCTGCACTTCTGAGTCGCCTGATGAGGGTAAAGTGTAGCTCAATGCTGTAACATTCAGTTTTCTAGAGTTCAGCTCTGTTGGATCCACAACACAACTCTGGGATTTGGTTAGAGATATTGAATTATTATCTTGAGATATCCTTGGTTATAGATATTGATATACCATCAAACATTTAAAACAAAAGGTTCTCCAAGTGCGGCTTAATTTTTGGGGGAAGTGCCCATTTAAGAGAGTAATTTGTTAAAAGTGAAAGTAACTTTCAGAAGTTATTCCAGGACAGGGAGTGAAAATGGCTTAGAGATTGTGTTAACCAGAGGAGGACCTCTCCTGTCCTGTATGCTGCGATATCTTCAAGAATCCTGTCCTACTGTCATGTAGCCACAGCTTCAGTTAGGCCACAGCTTCAGTAAGGCCACAGCTTCAGTAAGGCCTGTCTACAGGAATGCTGTTCTGAGAAAGTATCTCAGGAAGTCCAGTTTGTAGGAGATGTTCGATGTCTGAACCTCCGTGTAACTTGGCTCTAATGAACCTGTGTGTGAGGCCTTCTTTTGGGGCTCCTGAGACGTGCAGTGGTCTAAGGCACTGCATCTCAGTGCTAGAGGTGTCACTACAGACACCCTGGTTTGATTCCAGGCTGTATCACAACCGCACGTGTTTGGGAGTCCCTTGGGTGGGGCACAATTGTCCCAGTGTCGTCCGGTTTTGGCCGTTGAAGGCCGTCATTGTAAATAAGAATTTGTTCTGAAATGACTTGCCTTGTTAAATTTACAAAACATTTTTTTTATAGTAATTACAGGAGAGAAGTCTGAGAGCTTCAGCAGGGTCTAAGGTGCTCTGCAGTGTACATTGTGAGAAACTCAAGCTCTTCCATCTGGAGGATAAACAGCCTGTCTGCTTGGTGTGTCAGGCCTCAAAGAAACATAAATCTCATGACTGTGTCCCCATAGATGAGGCTGTATAGGATCATAAGTAAAGAGAAAGACAACCATTTGGAAATCTGTGATAGAGCACAATGGTATAAACAAAGAAATTTGAACTTTTTGATTGACTGAAAATCAGGCTGCAGTGATAGAGTTGTGGTGTTCAGATGTTCTATCAAGTCTAGATATGTTCTCCTCAATGAGGTTATGTTTCATTCCAGGAGGAACTCCAGATATCTTTGGAGCTCTTACAGGAGAAGGTGAAGGTCTTTAATAAAGTTAAAGAAACCTGTGATAAAACAGCAGAGCACATTAAGGTCACTACTGCATATATTGCTCAGGGTTAATTGTTCAATTACATATGTTCTTGTTCTGTTCAGTATTAGATCCTGTTACTTTAGGAAAGATGTTGTGTCACGTGTCAGGATCTGCATGCATATTCACTAACAGTTTTCTGGTACAATAATAACCCTGTATGAATACTATGAGATATTAGACCTCTTCCTCCCAATGCCTCCAGAGCCAAGCCTAGCACACAGACAAGCAGATTAACAAGGAGTTTGAGAAGCTTCACCAGTTTCTACGAGAGGAAGAGGAGACCAAGATAGCTGCATTAAAAGAGGAATTGGAGGCCAAGATAGCTCCACTGAAGGAGGAAGAGGAGCAGAAGAGTCAGTTGATGATGGAGAGATGAGAAGAGAGATATCATCCCTTTCAGACACAATCAGAGCCATAGAAGAGGACATCTTGTTCCTCCCGGTAAAAACTTCTCACTCTCTCTCCAATGTACAGGTAGATTGTAAAATCATTAAAACACTGACTATTATATAATTGATGGTATGATGACTAATCTACTATTCTGTTACTCTTCAGAACTTCAAGGCCATGAAGAAAAGGTAAAATATCTTGCCTTTTGTCTCTCTCTTTTCTGTTCTAAGCCCAACCCCACAGCAGCACTGACTCCTGAATGTTCTTCCAGAGCCCAGTACACACTACCAGATCCACAGCTGGTCTCAGGAGCGCTGATAGACGAAGCCAATCACCTGGGAAACCTACAGTTCAGACTCTGGGAAAAGATGCAGGGGATTGTCAAACTTAGTGAGCACTGGACAAGAGAGGATGTGGTTGAGAATAACAATAGATTATATAATTGAATTTAAAATAGATGGTTTAATACGTGTCTAATGAAAGAGTATTGTCTACAGGGTTTACAATGTCTCTTTGTTTGTTTTGAAGCTCCTGTGATTCTGGACCCCAACAATGCAAATCCCATGCAAATCTGACCAGTGTGAGACATTCAGGCAAAAGGCAGCAGCTCCCTGACAACTCAGAGAGATTCATGAAGTATGCAAATGTTCTGGACTCTGAGGGGTTCAGCTCAGGAAAGCACAGCTGGGAGGTGGAGGTGGGGGACCGTCCTGACCAGAACCTGGGTGTGGCTAAAGAGTCTGTTGAAAGGAAGGGGTAGCTGAAGGAATCACCAAAGTATGGAATCTGGATTCTACCGCTGAAGAATGATAAGTATACAGGAGGACAAGGTGAGACCCTCCCTCTGAAGCTGAGACCCCAGAGGATCAGAGTGCAGCTGGACTACGACAGCGGGAAGGTGTCCATCTACGACCCCAAACATATGACACATATCTACACTCATAAAGACACATTTACTGAGAGGCTCCACCCATACGTCTCTATTTGATCAGCTGGTGATTCCAACAACCCTAGTATACAGGTTTACCAATCAGAGGTGTCTCTGACAGTGATGTCATCTCAATTAGAAGAGTGTGTTTGTTTGTTTGAAATAATTCTGATTAATTTCTGTGCTTTATAGAAACAATAGAACAGAAACATTCATACAATGTGAAGTATAGCTATAGCTTTTAAGAATCAGTTGTTTATAATAGTCAATATTTCCAGGATAGATCATAAATGTCATGCTTACACAACATGTTTTGCTTTTAATACAAAATATTTTAACCTACAAGTTACAACATATTTTTGTGACTAAAAACATCTCTATGAAATGAATCTAAGACTATGTAACCTAAAGCTATAGAATCTAAGGAGGTGACTCTTCTGTGTGGGCCGAATACGAGCTCTCTCTCTCTCTCTCTCTCTCTATCTCTCTCTCTCTCTCTCTCTCTCTCTCTCCAACCCAATTTAATGGGCTTTATTGGCATGAGAAACATATGTTAACATTGTTTAATATCTATTTCACTTGCTTTGGTTGGCAAAGTGAAATAAACAATAAAAATGTACAGTAAACATTACACTCACACAAGTTCCAAAATAGTAAAGACATTTCAAATGTCATACTATAATAAACATAAATATGGGTTGTATTTACAATGGTGTTTCTTCTTCACTGGTTGACCTTCTCTTGTGGCAACAGGTCGAACATCTTGCTGCTATGATGGCATACTGGTATTTCACCCAGTAGATATGGGAGTTTATCAACACTCCCATCTCTCTTTCTCTCTCTCTCTATCACTCTCTCTAATCTCTAATTGTATTTGTTTTTTAATTCTTTGTGCGTCTGTGTAATCTGATGGAAAAATTTGTCTCTAATATGGTCATACATTTGGCAGGAGGTTAGGAAATGCAGCTCAGTTTCCACCTTGTTTTGTGGGCAGTGTGCACATAGCCTGTCTTCTCTTGAGAGCCAGGTCTGCCTACGACAAACTGTACATAGTCAAAGCCTTCCTTAATTTTGTGTCAGTCACAGTGGTCAGGTATTCTGCCACTGTGTACCCTCTGTTTAGGGCCAAATAGCATTCTATTTGGCTCTGTTTTATTGTAAATTCTTTCCAATGTGTCAAGTAATTATATTTGTTTTTTCATGATTTGGTTGGGTCTAATTGTGTTGCTGTCCTGGGGCTCTGTGGGGTGTGTTTGTGAACAGAGCCCCAGGACCAGCTTGCTTAGGGGACTCTTCTCCAGGTTCATCTCTCTGTAGGTGATATCTTTGTTATGGAAGGTTTGGGAATCGCTTGCTTTTAGGTGGTTGTAGAATTGAATGGCTCTTTTCTGAATTTTGATAATTAGCGGGTATCGGCCTAATTCATTATTTGGTGTTTTATGTTGTACACGGAGGATATATTTGCAGAATTCTGCATGCGGAGTCCCAATTTGGTGTTTGTCCCATTTGTTTTGGTTAGTGGACCGTCTCTCTCTCGCTCTCACTGATCCTGCTGCATGGCGGAGATATGTCGATTTGATTTTAGATTTGTTCACCTCTGTATTATATATATATATATATATATACACACACTACCATTCAAACGTTTGAGGTCACTTAGAAATGTCCTTGTTTTTGAAAGAAAAGCACATTAAAATAACATAAAATTGATACAGTGTAGACATTGTTAATGTTGTAAATGACTATTGTAGCTGGAAACGGCAGATTTTTTATGGAATATCTATGTAGGCGTACAGAGGCCCATTATCAGCAACCATCACTCCTGTGTTAAAATGGCACGTTGTGTTAGCTAATCAAAGTTTTTTTTAAAGGTAATTGATCATTAGAAACCCTTTTGAAATTATTTTAGCACAGCTGAAAACTGTTGTTCTGATTAAAGAAGCAATAAAACTGTCCTTCTTTAGACTAGTTGAGTATCTGGAGCATCAACATTTATGGGTTCGATTACAGGCTCAAAATGGCCAGAAACAAAGACTTTCTTCTGAAACTCGTCAGTCTATTCTTGTTCTGAAAAATGAAGGCTATTCCATGCGAGAAATTGCCAAGATACTGAAGATCTCGTACAACGCTGTGTACTACTCCCTTCACAGAACAGCGCAAACTGTCTCTAACCAGAATAGAAAGAGTAGTGGGAGGCCCCGGTGCACAACTGAGCAAGAAGACAAGTACATTAGAGTGTCTAGATTGAGAAACATACGCCTCACAAGTCCTCAACTGGCAGCTTTATTAAATATTACACACAAAACACCAGACTCAACGTCAACAGTGAAGAGGCGACTCCGGGAGGCTGGCCTTCTAGGCAGAGTTGCAAAGAAAAAGCCATATCTCAGACTGGCCAATAAAATGAAAAGATTAAGATGGGCAAAGGAACACAGACACACAAAACACCAGTCTCAATGTCAACAGTGAAGAGGCGACTACTGGATGCCTCTTCACAAACTTTTTAGCGGTTCAACAAGGGTTCTTCTAAGATCCTCAAAGTTATTTGAAGAACCTTAGGGTTCTTGGCACTGAAAATTGCCCCCAAAAGTTTCTTCCAAGAACCCCATAGGAGGTGGGAACCTAACCAAACTGAAACATTTGGATTTTAATTTAAAAGGACAGCAGGTGCAGGCACTTAACTGAAAAATGTAAAGTTCTCCTCAATTTAAGGTAAGGTTTGTCTCTTATATGATCTAAATTGATATTATTTTGTGATGATACTATCTATCTTTTCATATTTGTGCAAATCTTTCTAAAACAGAAAATGGACACAATTCAATGGATATCAATCAGCAAAAAGGTAAGAATATGTACTGTATGCTTTAAGAATATGTACTGTATGCTATAAGAATATGTACTGTATGCTATAAGAATATGTACTGTATGCTATAGGAATATCTACTTTCTGCTATAAGAACATGTTGAGGGCTCTGTATTGGGTGCAGGTGACTGAACTGCTCACTTTGTGTCTGTGTCTGCAGGTATACAGACGAGGAGGCATACAAAGTTGTGTCTATTGGTATGTTATGCAGATCACATGCACCATCCTCCTCCACTAGATGAGTAGACACTGATTTAAGATCAGTTTATAAGAGATTCCGCAAACGGTTGGGATCAGGATTGGGCAATGATTATCTGATCCTAGATCTGTGCCTATGCTCCAGTAGTTGAAGTTTGTACAAATTCAGTTCGGGGCTACAGAATAATGGCATGTGTCTGTGCAGGTTGGTGCAGCTCTAGCCAGTCCCCCCCTGTTCCCCTACCTCTAAACTTGCTATGCTGAATTCTTGATGCACAACCGAACTTGCTGCTATATGCTGCCATATGCTGCCAGCACGCCCTCAAGCGAGCCAATCTGGGTGGCCGGAGCAGCATGCACAATTTACCTCCCTCTAGTGTACAAGAACTGTTAGGGTATGTTGGGGGATAATGCCCCCCTTAAGGAAAATGTCTATTTTCTGAAACAAAAAAGTATGTTTGGTAAGATTTAGTATACTGGCTATCCTAAGGCAAACATATTTTGAAGGTAAATAAGTGGGCAGAATTTTTTACATTTTTATTATTTGATAAAACAGAAACTTTAGAAAGTGGGTGGTGGGTTTAGAAAGTGGGTGGTGGGTTTAGAAAGTGGGTGGTGGGTTTGCTGAGTTAGTTTCAATTCTCCTCATTAGGAAATGTGTGTGTGTGTGTTCGAACGTAGGAAGTGTTTGTACTTTCACTTGGCCAAAACAGTACACAGGTACAGTCACTCACCCTTCTACATAACTTTAAACAGTCTAGCCAGGTCTTGTGTCTGGAAGTAGCCTAGCTAGAAAGCTAGCCAACGTATTTCGCCAATTAGCTTCAGCCAGCTGTGTCAAAGTTGGTTTGACTTTGGACAGCCTTTATGTGGGGCTAATTAGGGACCATCAATAAATTACACAATATAAATGGGACAATATTTTCATTTTTCAGACCTTTTAGTTGTCTCATTAAGTGCTTTCACTTAATGATATTTAAATATGAATTTCTAAAATGTATAGTTGGCTAGAGGTTTTTAAGTCATTACAATTTGGAGCTATTGTCATTTTAAAACATTTAACTATGTCAATATGTCAATAGCCCCATAGGGATATTGCATTTTAAACCAAGTTGACCATGGGCATTAGGATCTGGTTAAGTGTAGCTGTGCTCCGAATTGATGAATACTTGGGTGCTGCGAGCTGTGGGCATATGGGATGGATTGAAATAAACCCAACCCATAGAAAACTGTTTCGATTCATTCCGTGACCTACCATTTTTCCCCAATTATCTTGCAAATCTCTGTTTTTGATGAGACTGACTTTATAACCAAAATTATCTTATTTAAACTTGGTAGTACATTTTGACACTATAATAAATATTTCTGACTCATATCAATGCTAAATAGGCTGTTTTCAAAAGGAAAAGCTGCAGTTGAAGATGAGAGAGATGAGCAAGACTAGTGGCAGCCAGGACAAAGGATTGGATAAAGAACTGTGACATAAAGTGATTTATAGGAGAATTACAGACAGGGGGTGTGTTATCCCGGCAGGCAAAGACACCCTATACTTTGGACTCATTGGCCTTATCCTCTATAAAAAAGACTGAAGAAGTGATAGCACAGGCTGCTATCTTGCAAAATGCACAATCCTTTTTCAAGATAGATAAGCCTAGCGCATGGGAAACAATGTACAGAAGCCAAATAGATTAAAATGCATTTTTGTAGATTATTTTGTAAATTATTGTGAGTAAATTATTACTGGATTTACTGAAGCAATCAGGGCACTAGTATATTTCTAAACAGATGTTAAGTGACCCTCATATCATATTTGATTATAGGACACAATGGACTGGTAGAAGTCAGTGGATTTTTCGCTCATCCAAATATATCCACCTCCATGAATGAGAAATTTATACAGTTGAAGTCGGAAGTTTACATACACTCAGGTTGGAGTCATTAAAACTTGTTTTTCAACCACTCCGAAAATGTCTTGTTAACAAACTATAGCTTTGGCAAGTCGGTTAGGACATCTACTTTGTGCATGACACAAGTAATTTTTCCAACAATTGTTTTCAGACAGATTATTTAACTTATAATTCACTGTATCACAATTCCAGTGGTTCAGAAGTTTACATACATTAAGTTGACTGTGCCTTTAAACAGCTTGTGTCATGGCTTTAGAAAATTATGTCATGGCTTTAGAAGCTTCTGATAGGCTAATTGACATCATTTGAGTCAATTGGAGGTGTACCTGTGGATGTATTTCAAGGCCTACCTTCAAACTCAGTGCCTCTTTGCTTGACATCATGTGAAAATCAAAAGAAATCAGCCAAGACCTCAGAAAAAAAATTGTAGACCTCCACAAGTCTGGTTCATCCTTGGGAGCAATTTCCAAACGCCTGAAGGTACCATGTTCATCTGTACAAACAATAGTGCGCAAGTATAAACACCATGGGACCACGCAGCCGTCATACCGTTCAGGAAGGAGACGCGTTCTGTCTCCTATATTGAAGAAACATCTCAAGACATCAGTCACGAAGTCAAAGCTTGGTCGCAAATGGGTCTTCCAAATGGACAATGACCCCAAGCATACTTCCAGTTGTGGCAAAATGGCTTAAGGACAACAAAGTCAAGTTTGGAGTGGCCATCACAAAGCCCTGACCTCAATCCCATAGAAAATTTGTGGGCAGAACTGAAATATCGTGTGCGAGCAAGGAGGCCTACAAACCTGACTCAGTTACACCAGCTCTGTCAGGAGGAATGGGCCAAAATTCACCCAACTTATTGTGGGAAGCTTGTGGAAGGCTACCTGAAACGTTTGACCCAAGTTAAACAATTTAAAGGCAATGCTACCAAATACTAATTGAGTGTATGTAAACTTCTGATCCACTGTGAATGTGATGAAAGAAATACAATCTGAAATAAATAATTCTCTCTGCTATTGTTCTGAAATGTCACATTCTTAAAATAAAGTGGTGATCCTAACTGACCTAAGACGGAATTTCTACTAGGATTAAATGTCAGGAATTGTGAAAAACTGAGTTTAAATGTATTTGGCTAATGTAAATGTCTGACTTCAACTGTACATTTAATTTATGAGTGTGTGTGTGTGTGTGTGTGTGTGTGTGTGTGTGTGTGTGTGTGTGTGTGTGTGTGTGTGTGTGTGTGTGTGTGTGTGTGTGTGTGTGTGTGTGTATGCATGGTAATGCATGGTAATGCATGTGTGTGTATTTGCATGTTGTTGGAGGTCATAGTCCAGGATCGACAGTAAACACAAAACTGTATAAAATCTGTTTACACAGAAAACAAAAATGTGTGTTCTTATTGGAGATCCCAATTAGTAACTACTGTAAGTAGTTAATGTTTTTATTCTTGTGTCGTGACTGTCTGTCTTTCTGACTGTCTGTCTGTATCTCTCTCTCTGTCTGTCTCTCTGACTGTCTGTCTGTATCTCTCTCTCTGTCTGTCTGTCTCTCCCTCTGTGTCTGTCTGTCTGTAGCTCTCTGTCAGTCTGTCTGTTTCTATATCTGTTTGTATCTCCCTTTCTGTCTGTCTGTCTGTCTGTCTCTCTCTCTCTCTCTCTCTCTCTCTCTCTCTCTCTCTCTCTCTCTGTCTGTCTGTCTGTCTGTAGCTCTCTGTCTGTCAGTCTGTCTGCAGGTTTCCACTTCTCCAGGTGTTCTAATCTCCTCAGCCTCCTCATACCACACATTTACAGAGACCTGGAACTCAAGGTGAATGACAAGTCATCATCTATATCAGTGATCTTCTATGTCAGATATATGGTAATGGGGATGAGGTTAGATCTATGGTAATCTTGTTCAGATCTATGGTAATCTTGTTCAGATCTATGGTAATCTGGATGAAGTTAGATCTATGGTAATCTTGTTCAGATCTATGGTAATCTTGTTCAAATATATGGTAATGGGTAATGAGGTTTGATATATTGTAATCTTGTTCAGATCTATGGTAATGGGGATGAGGTTAGATCTATGGTAATCTTCTTCAGATCTATGGTAATCTTGATTTGAGTAATCCACTCCTTGCAGAGAAAGGAATCCGAAAATATACCCCTAAACTTTGTTTCAACAAGTCAAAATACGTTTCTATTTAATCCTCAGATACCCTAAAATGTAATCAAACTATAATATTTATTTTGGAAAGAAGTATGTTCAATAGGAAACCGATTTTAGCAAGTGCGTAATGTCTTCATGGCGCACGCAAACACACATTTCCAAGACTGTCCTTCTACTAAAACTGATATTTCTTCTTCGTTTTTGAAGTTACAAGCCTGAAACCTTGACTGCTGACACCCTGTGGAAGCCATATAAATTGCATCCAGGGACCTTTCTCTTGCATTTATAAGAGAAAGGTCTCTGAAAAAAAGAATTCTGGTTGGTTTTTCTTTGGATTTTCTCCTACCATATCCATTGTGTTTATTCTCCTACATTATTCTAACATTTCTACAAACTTCAAAGTGTTTTCTTTCCATTGGTACCAATTATATGCATATCCTGGCTTCAGGGCCTGAGCTACAGGCAGTTTACTTTGGGCACGTCATTCAGGCAGGAAGTGGAGAAAAAAGGGGCCTAGCCCTAAGAAGTTTTAATAATGTCTTTGTATCTTACATTACTCATATCACATGTATATACTGTATTGAGACCCAATCACTGGACACTTTAATAAATGGATCACTATCCACTTTAAACAATGCCACTTTAAAAATGTTTACATATCTTATATGACACATATCACATGTATATACTGTATTGAGACCCAATCACTGGACACTTTAACCTCTTACGGATCTCGTAGGGATCCAATCCCGTGAACGGGATCGATTTTGCCAACATCCGGTGAAGCTGGAGAGCGCCAAATTCAAATGACATAATAGTAATATAAAAACTTCATAAAAATACAAGTGTTGCACACTCTTCAAAAACGTAGACTCTTGGCAATCTCACAGCGTTGTCAGATTTCAAAAAGGCTTTACGGCAAAAGCAGAACATTTGATTGTCTGAGGACAGCGCCCCGTGTACTTCCCCCATTAGCATAATAATAAAACCAGCACAGGTGTCACAAAACACATAAAAAGAGCTAAAATAAATCGCTTACCTTTGAAGATCTTCAGCTGAGGGCAACCCGAAGTGTCCAAGCAAGACAATCAATGTTCCTTTTGTTAGAAAAAGTCTCTCTTTATATCCATAAAGCTCCGTTTGGTTGGCGCTTTCTATTCAGAAAATCCACCATCCATTCGTCCTGTTATACAAGACAAAAAATATACCTATAAACTTTGTCCAAACAAATCAAACAACATTTCTAATCGATCCTTAGGAACACTATTATGTATATTAAGTATAATATTTCACACGGATAATATCCTGGGCGATAGAAAAGTAAAAAACCAAGGTGCGCGCTCCCGGGTCTCGTGCGCCACAGACAGAAATTACTTCCTCACTCCACTTGGAAAAACATCCTGTATTCCTCTAGTTTTCAAGGTAAACACTTGAAACCTTGTCTAAAGACGGTTGACATCTAGTGGAAGCCATAGGTACTGCACCCTGGGTCCTGGATTAAAGCATTTTCAATAGCAACTCATTGGAAAAGGAGGCATGTCACAAAATACTCACAGACATTATATTAACAGTTTTAGAAACTTCAGAGTGTTTTCTATCCAATACTACTAATTATGTGCATATCCTAGTTTCTGGGCCTGAGTACCAGGCATTTTACTTTGGGCACGCCAGACTCTCCAAAACTCCGAACACTGCCCCCTAGCCCGTAGAGGTTAATAAATGGATCACTAGTCACTTTAAACAATGCCACTTTAATAATATTTACATATCTTACATTGCTCATATCACATGTATTTACTGTATTGAGACCCAATCACTGGACACTTCAATAAATTGATCACTAGTCACTTTAAACAATGCCACTTTAATAATGTTTACATATCTTACATTACTCATATCACATGTATATACTGTATTGAGACCCAATCACTGGACACTTTAATAAATGGATCACTATCCACTTTAAACAATGCCACTTTAAAAATGTTTACATATCTTACATTACTCACATCACATGTATATACTGTATTTTATACTATCTACTGCACCTTGCCTATGCCGCTCTGCCATCGCTCATCCATATATTTATATATACATATTCTCTTTCACACCTTTAGATTAGTGTGTAGTAGGTAGTTGTTGGGGAATTGTTAGATTACTTGTTAGATTTGTGTGTATTAGGTAGTTGTTCGGAATTGTCAGATTACTTGTTAGATATTTCTGCACTGTCGGAACTAGAAGCACAAGCATTTCACTACACTCGCATTAACATCTGCTAACCATGTGTATGTGACCAATCAAATTTGATTTGATTTGATGAGGTTAGATCTATGGTCATCTTGTTCAGATCTATGGTAATATTGTTCAGATCTATGGTAATCTTGTTCAGATCTATGGTAATCTTGTTCAGATCTATGGTAATGGGGATGAGGTTAGATCTATGGTAATCTTGTTCAGATCTATGGTAATGGGAATGATGTTAGATCTGGGCTCCATTCAGACTGAATTTCTGCTGTGTAAACCCCTGTGTTCTGCAATGTTTCTCAGATCCTGAACCGATGGTTTGAATCAGAGCTGGCTATATAGCTAGAATATTGAATAAGAATTTTGACGTTGCTGTCTAACCCTTCCTTATGTCATTCTAGTTGTCTCCGTGTTGTAAAGCTTTACAGAGTCTTCTGTGCCTTGCTGAATATCTATGCTACATGTATGTCTTCCTAACTCTCAGATCCTGAGCCGCTTATAGCCACACTGGCTACAGATGCTGTGATATGAGCTATGACCAAATACTTTATTTGAATCCACCAACATTTCAAAGGTCCCTGTATGCATGGCACTCAAGAGTACAGAAAGCACCTCATTCTCCAAACAGCTAGGCTGCCCATGACATCTGAAACAGAGCAGTACCTAGCCAATTGCTTTGTACTAGTTTTTGTCAGTCCTGCAATCTGGAGGCCACGCACTGCAAGCCAGTGTACGTGGCAGAGATTGCCAAATATCAGCGCCACCAGATTGCACCTCCACCCCAGGCTGTCCCAGCGTGCCACTAGGGGCTGGTATTTAAGCAGCTTCTCGGGAAAAGGCCTGCTCCATGTAGGTGTCTAATGAGCAGCCCACTTCCAAATTGAGCACCTCCCCCTGACCTCCCCCCCAAATCAACAATATCTGGTGTATTTGGCACACAGGAAAAAACATCATCATCAACATCAAATCAGCTTCCCCTTTTGTGCTGTTGGTGAGACTACTTGTCGAAAAGACGGTAATGTCTGAAGGATGGCACAGTGACCCACAGCAGAGTGCTGCTCTCCAACGCTACCCCCTACGTCACCTTTAAAAACCCTCAGGTAATGCAGTATCTCATCAGTGGTGACATTACATGTAATCCAATACAACTTGATTATTTGCCTCCGGGGCTGTTTAAGAAGGTGAAGGAACTTTGATCTCCAGTCACAGTGAATGTGAGACTACAGAGACTGGCAATGCCTTGGAGAACAAGCAAAAAATTACATAGCTCATATACATAATCTTATGGACCAAACTTAATTCAGGATTCAGAAAACACAATAGCCTGTGTACATAACATTCAGGAAGACAAAAATAGTACAATAAATATGATATTATATAATATACATATTGTGCTCAGAAGTCTAATATACTGTGTGTGTCCTCTTACCGTAATCCTAATATAATAATAATATATATCTCTGGTGGGCAGATGAGAGAATCTGTAAAGGCTCACGTAGAAATATGTGATTACGAGCAGCAGTAGCTCCTGGTTTGGTATTTGGTTTTCGTCAGTGATTATTTGAAGGAATCAGGATTGGGCGAATGTGGTGCTTAAACTGATGCAGTAATTTTCAAGCCTGTGTGCGGATGATAAACGGTTTCCACTAGATTCCACAGCCAAAATGTCAAAATTGGCTGTATTGTCAATATTCATTAAAGAAAAATGTGATTTTTGGCCATGATAAACATGGGTGAAATCTACGTAAGAGAGGAGTTTGCCCGAGAGTTTCCGTTTACGAAGGAGGAGACTTTGGTTCCTTCCTTTGCACAAAGGAACACACAGACACACACACACACAAACACACACACACATTCTTCCTCTTCTCTCCCCTACAGGCCCAGGTTAGAGATGACCGTTCCGTCGGTGTTGGACCCTACTCTGGCTCCCCCTGGCTGTCATATAGTGTCACTGTTCACCCAGTTTACTCTATACTGTCTGGACGGAGGGAGAGCATGGACAGACCAGGACAGAGAGGCCTTCACAGACTCAGGTTACAACGTACACACATACACACATACACACACATGGACACGCACACACGCACACACGCACACACGCACACACACTCTTAGAGCAGTGGTCAATAAAGCTAAATAACTTTAGTGAATAGACAGTAACACGTACATTGTCACAGAACGTGATCAAATGTCTGTGTGTGCCTGTGTCTCTGTGTAGCATTTAGTTGGATTGAGCAGTTCGCCCCTGGGTTCAAATCATCCATTGTTGGCAAAGACTTCCTGACTCCTCCTGACCCGGAAAGGATATTTTGCCTAACTGGAGGGGTGGGTGTGTGTGTGAATATTTCTGTGTGTACAGAAATATAGAGTAGATAGTGTTCCACTGGGATGGATTTGCATACCGCTAAACCACTGGCTCTGGGCCAGAAAGTGATTTGTATAGCAGTGGCTCTCTTCCTCCTTCTGCTTTCCTCTCCTGTGTGTGTGAGAGAGAGAGAGAGCGAGAGAGAGAGAGAGAGAGAGAGAGAGAGAGAGAGAGAGAGAGAGAGAGAGAGAGAGAGAGAGAGAGAATGTGAATGTTAATGTGTGCTTTTACAGAACAAAGCATATAACTAACGGCATTGAACGGTTTTTGCTTAGGACAACAGTTACCATTATACTGTCCTTCAGAATCAAAGTTCATATCTGATATTCAAAGTAGTTCAAGCACTTGTGTCTGCAGTATTTGTGTAAGTGTTTATCATACGTTGGAGGTTGATATTTTTAGTATTGCAGTATTTGCATGCTTAAAATACTGACGAGTTTACAGTGCTGCTTTCACAAAGCCGATGAATGGACTCTGAAAGTGCATTAAGGACTTAAGTCTTAAACTAGTGCAGTTAGTAAATCCAAGTCTATTACTATCTTGACTGTATAAATCAAGATTATATCAACTGGACTAACGTTCCCTTTTTTCAATCTCCTCTACTCGTTCAGGCTCAATTCCATTTCTGCATTTTTCACTCAGTTCTGTTCTTTCCACTCTCTCAGTTCCCCATCAGGGGAATCCCTTAGAGATGAGGATGAGTGAAACAAAGCCCCTGTCTTCTTAGTCATGCCTAAATGAGAAGTGGGGTTACCAAAGTTATGCCCTAAACCCTTATTGTTTCCTCCACTCCCTAAATTTAGATCATCTATCCTTCCCCCTGAAGTTTGCACTCGTACAGTCACCATGTATCTAGGCCTAGAGCCTATCCACACAATCAGAAACTCCCTAGTCTACTTTCATGGCTAAAAGTTTCAAAGGGATGGGGTGGTGTAAGAAATATGGTGGAAACTCTCCCTAGCACATGCTCACGCCAATCGAATGCTTTGATCATTGAGGGGGATTGAACGAGGGGGCACTTTAGAGAGAAGGGTTAAATTGGACTTGGGTTTATGTAGTACGTTCTTTTATCCTTTATAAAATATCTTCCACGGAGCGATGTCATTGGATCAGCTCTACCTCGCTCGACCTCTGCCCTCCCTTTCAGACTACCGTTCACCAAAGGACTTTACCTGTGTGGCAGCGGCTGCCATCCAGCTTTGTGATTGGCCGTAAATGGTTTGTTGGCATTGAATCCGATGCCAGCTCCAAGTCATCCCAGTGTGTGTGTGTGTGTGTGTGTGTGTGTGTGTGTGTGTGTGTGTGTGTGTGTGTGTGTGTGTGTGTGTGTGTGTGTGTGTGTGTGTGTGTGTGTGTGTGTGTGTGTGTGTGTTCTACACTTGGCACCATATTGTTGGACGTGTACAGTAATATCACTTTTGGAGCTTTGGATATTGTTGGAGACAATTACTTTAAAGCTACAATATGTACCTTTTTGGGCGACTTGACAAAATTCACGTAGAAATGTGAGTTATAGATCTGTCATTCTCATTGAAAGCAAGTCTAAGAAGTGGTAGATCTGTTCTATGTGTGCTATTTCTATGCTTACCGTACTTAAGTTTTGTTTTTGTTTTTGCATCTTTTACTTTCGGTTATGTCCCCCATCTTCAAACAGCTGAAAATACAATATTTTTGGTTATTAAAAATATAATTCACAGCTCTTTAGATGGTACAAAGATTGCTTGCTTTGTCACATAAACAAAAATGAGGAAAACTATTAGAATTTTAGCAACCAGGAAATGGTGGAGTGATTCCTGCATACGGCACCTTTAAGATAAGAGAATTGATTAATGAGGAGATGTAATTGCTGTTACTGCAGCTGTTCTCATACGCTACACACAGACACACAATTACAAGAATGGACACAGTTCTGTGTACTCTGTGACAGGAGAAAATGCTTNGTGTGTGTGTGTGTGTGTGTGTGTGTGTGTGTGTGTGTGTGTGTGTGTGTGTGTGTGTGTGTGTGTGTGTGTGTGTGTGTGTGTGTGTGTGTGTGTGTGTGTGTGTGTGTGTGTGTGTGTGTGTGTGTGTGTGTGTGTTCCTCCTCAGGTGGTGGAGTGATGGGTTCTCCAGGGTGGAATGCTGCTCTGGCTGCCATAGCTGACCTGAAACGTGGCTGAAACCTTACCAACCCGCTCTGATTGGAGGGAGTGATGGAGAAAGAGGGAGGTGGTTCATGCCAATGCCTCAACACTAGCCTCCCAGTTGTAGGTGCTTCATAGCTCGTAGCACCGTTTGGGCGGAATTTGCACTTTAGGATTAGGACTAATGACGTACAAAATACACCCACCCGGTAACCTTGCTGAGCTAAAACAAACGCTCTCACTGATGTCTCTTTCTAGAGGAATGATCTCACATCCACATAGATCTCCATCCATTTGCATGGTACGGGGACGCCATGGCATGTCTTTTATTGAACATTCAACTGATTCCGACTGATGACATTCCAAAGGGCTGCTAATTCAATCCTTAGCAAACTAGATTTGTAGAATAGAACACTAAGGGTATCACGTTTTAGGGAAGACCCATATGCAGACAGTGTCGAAGTAACACAAGTTTATTTCTAGAACACAGGGCAGGCAAAACAACAGGTCAAGGGCAGATAGAGGTCAGTAATCCAGATCAGAGTCCAAACGGTACAGAACGGCAGGCAGTCTCAGGGCAGGCAGAGGTCAATATTCCAGTGTGATGTGACAAGGCACAGAATGGCAGGCAGGCTCAGGGCAGGCAGAATGGTCAAAACCAGGAAAAGTAGAAAACAGGAACTAGAAACAGACAGGAGCAAGGGGAAAACTGCTGGTAGGCTTGACGAACAAAACAAACTGGCATCAAACAGAGAACACTGGTATAAATACACTGGGGATAATGGGGAAGATGGGCGACACCTGGAGGGGGGTGGAGATAAGCACAAAGACAGGTGAAACAGATCAGTGTGTGATGAAGGGGTTGAATTCTGTAATAGAACACTATAAGGAGTTGAATTCTGGAATAGAACACTATAAGGAGTTGAATTCTGGAATAGAACACTATAAGGAGTTGAATTCTGGAATAGGACAAAAATGACTGAACAAAAGCTCAAACTCAAAAGCTCTCAGCCTAAGTATAATGGTAGAAAAGACTGCACTCTCTGAGTGACACACGCATCCGCACGCATGTACACACGCGCTAGAGCTGTATGGTATGGACAGAAATTCATATCGCAATAATTTTCCTGAATTGATGTGATAATGATAAATAGAAGGATACGTTTATAACATTAATGTGCACCACAGTTTTGTTTTTTATCATCCTTTAAACTACTATTACTAGTTTGATGGTTGTAGTCATCAGTTGTCCCCAGTAACGATCACCCATATTAGCTAACTTTTTTCATTTCAAACTTCACATTTCTCCAGCACAAGCTACTTATCGTAATGAACGACATCAGCAAAATGCCTGTGATAAGTGATCAGTATGGTCGGTGTCGATAATTTTTTATTTATTGCCCCAGCTGTAACACACACGATTCATCTGCTGCAAAAACGAATCAAGGAGAATAACAAACAGAAGTATCAGTATGACGTTAATTATCGTTTTGATTGTGTTAAACATTGACATTCATATACGTGTTTTGGGGCTCCCGAGTGGCGCAGTGGTCTAAGGTACTGCATCTCAGTGTTAGAGGCATCACTTCAGACACCCTGTATCACGACTGGCTGTGATTGGGAGTCCCATATGGCGGCGCACAATTGGCCCAGCGTCATCCGGGTTTGGCTGGTGTAGGCCGTCATTGTAAATAAGAGTTTGTTCTTAACTTGTTAGGGAGTGGTGGGTCACTACCAGGTGAAATGCAAGGCAAAATTTAATTATTAAACATGCACCAATATACAAGTGTTTCATACTCATCAAAAGCTCTGCTTCTTGGCAATATCACAGCGTTATCGGATTTCAAAAAGGCTTTACGGGAAAGCACTATATTTGATTGTTTGAGGGTAGCACCTTCAATATTTTCCATAACCATGAAATCTTTAGCCAGCGCGGTCGATAGAAAATGCATTTCACAGGGAAAACCTGTGCCTTACCTTTTGTAGAACTTCTGCAGAGGTTTTCCTAAGTGTCCAACGAAGACAATCCATGGGTATTTGGTTAGAAAAAGTAATTTATTATATCCATAAATCTCTGTTTGGTTGGCGCCTTGTGTTCAGAAAATCCAACGTGAAGAGAACGCGTTCAACTAAACCTATAAACATTTCCTCAACAAAACAAAAACCAATTAAAATGCATCCTTAGCTATCCCTTTATGAATAAAAGTGATTATATTTCACTTGGATGGTCACCTAAACGTTATATAAGTCAAATAAAGTGGACCGCTCAGCCAAACGTGCGCCCAAAAATGTGCAACTGAAAAAGAGCTCCCCTCACCAAAACCGCTACCTATTGAACACATTGGTTCCGACGTATACACTGCTGACATCCAG
This sequence comes from Hucho hucho, assembly GCA_003317085.1. Classification (NCBI taxonomy): domain Eukaryota; kingdom Metazoa; phylum Chordata; class Actinopteri; order Salmoniformes; family Salmonidae; genus Hucho; species Hucho hucho. The sequence continues at coordinate 72,149 of QNTS01003747.1, read as the reverse complement.
TGGAAGCAAGAGGTACTACATTCAGTGTCCTGGTATTAAGACTTTTCAATAGGCAGTCTCTCTAAGTGAGCCATAAGCCACCAGAATGACATTTCCGGATGGAATTTTCTCTGGTTTTTGCCTGCCAAATGAGTTCTGTTACACTCACAGACAAAATGTTAACACTTTTGGAAACCTCAGAGTGTTTTCTATCCAATAGTACTAATTATGTGCATATCCTATTTTCTGAGCCTGAGTGGCAAGCATTTTACGTTGGGCACGCACGACTCTCCAAAACCGACCCCTCAGCTGCCACTCCCTAACTGACTTGCCTAGTTAAATAAATAAAATGTGTTTTGTGAATGAATATACTTTGAGCAATCCTTTCTAGTGTGAATAAAACTCCATCTCTATTGTTTACAAATGTTGGAAAAAATATATTTTATGAACTTTGAACCAAATGTCTAAATTGAACAAATCCAGCTGAAATGACAGTCTGTCTGTCTGTCTTTCTGTGAAGATCTCAATTTAACATTTTTGTCCAAATTAAAACATCTTAAATGGTAGGCCACTGTCAAAGCATTAGGTGAGGTTTGGGAATCCCCACTGGTCCATTTAAATTAGGTTGTAACTATCAGGGGTTGAGAGTAGCATACACTAAATAGTGGCCACCACCCTTTTATTTTTAAACATAACATTCTATAGAATCTCTTGAAAGCTAAATAATTTCCATGGAAATTTGGGATGTTATATCAACTGATGCCGAATTGTCATGGAGAATGTTAATTCAATTATGCTAACTGATGTGGCTCATGGAATGGAATGTAGGCCTATTTGTTGTAATGTCAGTTGAGTTAACTCAAAACATTACAGAACAGATTAAAGGGTACACACGTACACTTCTAGATTCTATTTCTAGGTGAAAACGTATATAAACTTTGGATTTTGTCGTGAACTGCCTCTTTAAGACGTGGGCATTGGGTGGTACTTCCAACGAACCAAATATGCCGACTCATGACGCCCAGGAAGCCCGACCAAACCTCCCAAATTCCCGCAGATCCGAGACAGCTATGGTTCCCATGTTATAAGCGTTTTTTACTTTGTAACAATGTGTGTGGTTTTATTAACGGGTATTTGAGTCGATAATGCTGAATGGTCGGTGTCATGCGGTTCACATGGGATATTTACAGGCTGTTTGGGCTTGGGAGCGGTAAGAAATTCCACTTTTTACAACTATTTTCGAACTTTCCTCTCAACTCGTTAAGTTAGTCGGCAAAAAAAGTTGATTTGGCCTTTGAACTAGGATTACAAAACATTTTAAGGGAGTGTTTGTAACATTTGACTAGTTACACTGGTAGAATAACTAATCTGTAATAACATACTTCGGCGTTTTTGTTGCTTGTTGATGATTTAGAAGTTAAAATACAATTCAAACTAGTGGCTACGCTTGCCACTCTCCCGCTAGCTTTTTCGACGCTACATTGGTACATTAGTAAATATAAAATGTAACGATTGCTACACGCATTTACTTCGGAGTTCTCACGGTGTGGATTGTCTGAATGGCCCACAAAAATAGTTGTAACGTGTCAACTATATTTCAATAAAGTATGTCGGTCTATACTGAGAACAGCACAGGGTTTTTGCACATTTGCATATCTTACTGAATGCAGGAATCTGAAAGCATATCCATAAAGGCTTGGCTATTAGAGTAACTTCCTGTAATCGCCACGTCCAACAATACTTTAATGAAGCACTACTGATACGAATTGCCCGAATTGCCCAATAGATAACATTGCCTTGCTCTCCAGAACCCAATGCATTAAAGCTGCAATGTGTAGCAACCAGACCAAATTCACATAGAAGAGTGTGTTATAGACATGTCATTGTCATTGAAAGCAAGTCTAAGAAGCGGGAGATCTGTTCTATGTCACATTGTATTAGTCACATGCGCCGAATACAACAGGTGTAGACCTTAGAGTGAAATGCTTACTTACGAGCCCCTAACCAACAATGCAGTTAAAAAATATATGGATAAGAATAAAAAATAAAGTAGAAAGTAATTAAAGAACAGCAGTAAAATAACAATAGCGAGACTATATACATGGGGGTACTGGTACAGAGTCAATGTGCAGGGGCACCGATTAGTTGAGGTAATATGTACATGTAGGAGAGTTATTGAAGTGACTATGCATAGATGATAACAACATCTATGCATAGTCACTATGCATTGCTATGCTTTCCGTTCTTCAGTTTCAATGTTGCATCTTTTATTTTCGGTTTTGTACACCAGCCTCAAACACCTGAAAATACAATATTTTTGGTTATGGAAATTATATTTCACAGCGGTTTAGATGGTACAATGATTCTCTATGTTATACTTGCTTGTTTTATCACAGACACTGAAATTAGGCGAAGTATTTGAATTTCAGCAACCAGGAAATGGCGGAGTGTTTTCTGCATTTTGCATCTTTAAAGGGTGACTGCATATCCAGATTCGGCCTCGTTTCATCAATGCTCACAAAGAAATGCTCTTGGCCATGACTGAAGACAAACGAGTTGTCTTTGGGGTGTAGTTTGATGTGGGTGTTTCATGGGTGTCTGACTGATTTCATGTCAACTGTAATATGGTTACATTTTAAACTCTAACAATGTATTTGAGACAACAAGTGCTCATTCTGCAAATGATTTATATTTTCAATAAACATTTGGAGACTTTATCTAGTTTACATGTCGTCAACAATCTAAGCCAATCCCGTCTGTTTTGTCCCCGAGTGCGCACACATCGGTTGTTGCTAAACAACCAACCCCTCTATGGAGAGAATTCCATTTTCAATTTGAGGACTTCTCCCCTCCTGACTGACTCACCATCTCAAGATTGTCAGATAATTCGGTTCAAAGTGTAGGCTAAAGACCTTGTGCTTAGCCTATCTGACAGCAGCTAGCTAGCATAGCTTGGTGATGTGATAGCCAGCTGTAGCTATATTTCTCTGTCAAATCAGTTATGTCAAGAATTAGTGTCTGGAATGTGTTTAAATAAGACATACTTGCTACAAAAGTAGCTTGCAACTTAATGCCCATGGTCTTCAGTCAGCTATTTTCTATAACTTGCAAGTTTTGTCTCTATATGTCCGCTGTTAGATCTTTCCCGGGAAACAAATCCTAGAACTAATCTCCCTACAGGTGTAGGCACAATGTGGGCATTGTACAAACATCACCCAACTTGAGTGTAGATGCATCAACAAAAGAATCTAAGGATGTGTTTGTGTTACAAAGACGAAACATTTTTTGCTGTAAATATCATACTGATGTGCTTATATAGACTGTATGCCTACACTTTACCTAACAAATAAAATCAGTTGTGTTTAGAGCATAACTTCAGCTATCTAATCAGAACTAGAATGGCATTTCTATGGTCTATTTGCCCAAATCTAAGGATTATTTGACTATCTAACACACTGACATGCACACCTCCCTGGATGAGGCTCTGCCTTCAAGTCGCCAGTGAGTGATAAGTCCCTTCCATCTATGTAATGTATTACAGTTTATGGACAGGTGCAGGCGGGTGGCAGGAGGGGTGGAGTGTATGACACTTATGTAGATATTCTAAATAGTGTTTTGATAATGAAAACACGAAGCAGAGAACTCTTTGGTCCTTTAAAAACCTACTCTATGTAAAATATTGTGTGCTAATAGCTTGGAAAACAAAAAAATGTGACTCTGGATGATGGCATAATGATGTTTGTTTCCAACATTAGGGCTGTTTTCCTAAAGAAGTTAAACCCGCTTTGTTTTGTTTCCTTGCCAAAATACTAACGAGTATCCTGATACTGGTATCGTCCTGGCCCTAGTGGTTATTTCCTCCATTACTCTAAAACTGACTGTTGTCTGGTCACGCTCTCCTTATCTGGTGATCTGTCATCATTCTTTGGCCTAGGAAATGCACACTAGTTTCTTGTTGGGATCTTTTCAAATCTAATCCAAATGTATTTGTCACATGCGCCGAATACAACAGGTGTAGACCTTACCATGAAATGCTTACTTACAAGCCCTTAACAAACAATGCAGTTCAAGAAATATAGTCAAGAAAATATTTACAAAATAATCTAAAGTAAAAAAAAAAGTTAAAATATAATAATAAAAAAGAAACACAAGAAATGTACATAACAATAACGAGGCTATATACAGGGGGTACCGACACAATGTGCAGGGGTACAGGTTAGTCGAGGTAATTTGTAAAGTGACTATGCGTAGATGATAAACAGCCAGTAGCAGCAGTAAAAACAAAGGGGGGGGGGGTCAATGTAAATAGTCCGGGTGGCCATTTGATTAGTTGTTCAGCAGTCTTATGGCTTGGGGGTAGAAGCTGTTAAGGAGCCTTTTGGTCCTAGACTTGGTGCTCCGGTACTGCTTACCGTGCGGTAGCAGAGAGAACAGTCTGACTTGAGTGACTGGAATCTTTGACATTTTTGGGCCTTCCTCTGACACCGCCTAGTATATAGGTCCCAGATGTCAGGAAGCTTGACCCCAGTGATGTACTGGGCCGTACGCCCAGTACATCACTGGGGCCAAGTCTAGGACCGAAAAGGTAAGAATCTTTGAACGATAAACAAATGACTTGCATGGACACATGGTTTTATTTAGGGATTTTAGTTCCAACCAGACCAAATGGAAAAAATACAATGTAACAAATAGTCAAACTATGTGTGTAATTTCTCAGAGATCAAATTATATTTCAACAAAATAATGTTGTAGGAATGCTAATATAATCTGTTTCTAACTACAGAAATAAGTTCCGAACAATCTTGAGATGGTGGCAGTCAATCCTCTTTCTGGTGCTTTTTTGTGGTGGAACGATCCAACAATCTCATGGTAGAATTTTGCGCTTTCTCACACACCTGTGATCTGAGATGGTAGGTTATTTCAGTAATGCAAATGTCTAGCAGGTACAATTTATAGAGTATGATGAGTCCAAAATGAGTGCTGGGGTTGTTAGTGCTAGGCTGGAACGAAAGCCTGCACACAGTAGGCATAGCTCTCCAGGACAGGGGAGAGTCGGATAGCTCTGATTTGCGTAGTGAGTGAATAGCGATGACGAGGGAGGCTGAGTACCGTATTTAGCTAGATGGTGTAGCTAGCCTCCCACAGTTTGGGATGATATACTGTATATTTTACATTCTTGTGTCTGCAAAATCCCCTTTCAGCACCACTAATTTCCTTCAAGAGGTAAACACCGGATCTTTTGTTGCTATTGGCATCAGATCTGGATAATTTGTTGAATAGAGAACATTCCTTTATGATGGGGATTGAAGGAACAGTATGATTTAGCAGGTAATGGGTACTCAGACGGTGCAGTAAGAACATGCCTATCCTGCCATTTAAGTAGCAGGCCGGACACTGACATAAAATGAGGCTGGGTGGAGTTTTTTTCCATATTGCCTAGTGTTTAGACTACGTCTATCCTGTCCTCTCAGATCTCAGGGTTTCTGGATGGGACCAGATGCTGAGATTTACTCCATCCCTATATGGTCTGGTGGTGAGTCACAGACAGATAGTTAGTCACCGTTGGTGTTTGTATGTGTGCGTGTGGGAACTACTGCAAGAAACACCACAGATCTTCCACACTGAGGAGATGGACATTTCAACAGTGTACAGTTCTATGTATGGATGTCAATCCAGTGTTTATCTAAACATCCCCTCTGCACTTGTTGACACTCCCTATTCACTTTCCATTTTGGAAACATTTTGCTACATTGTGCCCTACTGAACATGCCCATTACCTGTATATTTGTCCTGGTGTCTTCCAGGGTGAATGAACTGACACAGCCCAATGGGAAACTAGTAAACTGTCATGCGAGGGGAACATATGACATCAACCACTCTAGTATTATATTCATCAATGGACTTGTACCCCACTGACATCATGGCCATTTAGATTAAAGGAACAGATTTCTGAAAAAAGTAATATATATAACCTTTCAAAAGGTGTATTTATGTGACTACTTTTCACTGAGCTCCTTTTGAGGTTAGAAGACTATAACAGCCAAGCAAAACACCAGCACTAATTTTAGCCTCTACTACAGAGACCGGTACACATGGTTTTGATGTGTGTTGGTTTGATCTTAGCAGATGTTCTATATATAGATACCAACCGTCCCCTTCTTGTCTCTGTGTGTACACTCAGAGATCTCATGATCTGCATCATCATTAAACTCATGTTCACCCTGTCCCACCATTTACTAGGCTCACACAAACTCTGTTGGGGTTAAGGATGCGTTTCTGTATAAGCACTTTGTGACATCTGCTGATGTAAAAATGGCTTTATAAATACATTTTGATTTGAACTCCCACACCGGTGCGTACACATGTTTCATGTAGAGGCGGCCCTTAGACACAGACCTAGAAAACGTACAACTGATCTTACATCGGTCTAAGGGCAACATCCTCCTACTCAGTCATAGCCCCAACACGTGCCTCCTTGACCTCAGCCGTTTCCATTAGAGGTCGACCGATTATGATTTTAACGCCGATACCGAGGACCAAAAAAAGCTGATACCGATTAATCAGACAATTTAAAATGTATTTAATATATATATATTTATTTATTTGTAATAATGACAATTACAACAATACTGAATGAACAATTAACACTTTTATTTTAACTTAATATAATACATAAATAAAATCTATTTAGTCTCAAATAAATAATGAAACATGTTCAATTTGGTTTAAATAATGCAAAAACAGTGTTGGAGAAGAAAGTAAAAGTGCAATATGTGCCATGTAAAAAAGCTAACGTTTAAGTTCTTTGCTCAGGACATGAGGACATATATGAAAGCTGGTGGTTCCTTTTAACATGAGTCTTCAATATTCCCAGTTAAGAAGTTTTAGGTTGTAGTTATTATAGGACTATTTCTCTCTATACCATTTGTATTTCATATACCTTTGACTATTGCATGTTCTTATAGGCACTATAGTGTTGCCAGCCTAATCTCGGGAGTTGATAGGCTTGAAGTCATAAACAGCGCTGTGGTTCAAGCATTGCGAAAAGCTGCTAACAAATGGAGGAAAGTGCTGTTTGAATGAATGCTTCTGAGCATGCTGCTGCCTATCAAATATCAAATCATACACTTAATTATAATATAATAAACACACAGAAATATGAGCCTTAGGTCATTAATATGGTCAAATCCGGAAACTATCATTTCGAAAACAAAACGTTTATTCTTTCAGTCAAATACGAAACCGTTACGTATTTTATCGAAAGGGTGGCAACCCTAAGTCTAAATATTGCTGTTACATTACACAACCTTCAATGTTATGTCATAATTGTGTCAAATTCAGGCAAATTAATGACTGTCTTTGTTAGAAAGAAATGGTCTTCACACAGTTCACAACGAGCCAGGTGACCCAAACTGCTCCATATACCCTGACTCTGCTTACACTAAACGCAAGAGAAGTGACACAATTTCAAGTGGTCAGCCTGCAAGAGAAGTGACACGTAACAGGTGGTCAGCCTGCCACGCAGTCTCCTTGTGGATTGAAATATAATCGGACATAATCGGCGTAAAAAAAATGCAGATTACCGATTGTTATGAAAACTTCAAATCGGCCCTAATTAATCGGCCATTCCGATTAATCGGTCGACCTCTAGTTTCCATGTCAACCCATCCCATCGGTGCTCATTTCCTTCTGTTATTTCAGTTTCCCTATTGTCTCCCCTCAGACAAACTGTAGGCAAATGTCACTAGACCAGACAGATGTAATGTCTAGACTAGACAAATGACACATGATTCCACAACAATCAGTTTCACTCCTTAACCACTGAACTCTGTTTTGTGTCAAGTGAATCACTGTCTGTTGTTGCCCAGTTTATGACCATGGTTTTTCACTTAGAATGTATACCAAACAAAAACCATTGATTTCAAAGTTTAACAAACCGTACAACCTTATGCACAAGGACTCCTTTTAACAATTTACATTGCAATTTTTACAGAAACACACTTACTGGAAGAACTGTGCAGATGCAATGTTTGGTAACAGAATTTCGGTAAAATCTCCCTCAGTTTTTTTTTAAAAACTCTGTTAAATATTTGCTCTGAGTTAAGATTCAACAATGTCAGTCGAAACAATGGGGTGTCATCTATGACACCACACCTTGACATTGAAAAAATATATTTGGTTTATTGAGTAAGTGAAATGGATTTACACCCGGTAACGGAATTATGGTATTTCGTCATGGGTCCCTGATCTGTACAACATAGAAATGCATAATTATGGATATGAATGTCATTCTCTTCATGGTGATGTATCCTAAATAGGTACACTAAAGTATGCATATGAAATATCCCCCTTTGCGTATCTGGCTATTATTATTACACACTGGCTATTGTTTTAATGAGCTCTGCTCTCAAAAAATAGAAAAATTTTCTTGGTCCGGACCAAATATGAAACAATCATAATGTCTATGTTTCACAAGTTTGGACATCAAAGTACAACACGGTAGAGATCAGTACAGTTGAGCACAGAACAGTACGTAGAGTTCAGCACAGTAAAGTATAGTGCAGTACATTATAGTGTTCTCAACTCTAGTGTGCCCTACTGTGTACTGTACTGTGCTGTCCAAACTTGTGAACCCAACTGTGGTTTGAATTCTATGATTTCCCATTGTAGCCAATTCAATTGCAGAAATCTGTTACGGATCACTATCTTAACTCTGCATTGTTGATGAAGGACCCATAACTATTTCACAGCACCTGTTGTTTATGAAGCATGTGACAAATACATTTTATTTGACATAGAAATTTTCTTTATGAATTATTATCAGTAAAAACACTAATTGATAGGTCTACCTTTACTTGTTACTTCTGCTAACTTGTCCCTCATGAGGGAGAGAAATGAGAAAATATCTTAAAGATGAGTGGGTTTTTGGTAACGGAATTTCAATGTTTCTAAAACGTACAGAAGGCAGAAAGAATTATCCAAAGAGAAATATACAGTGCCTATAGAAAGTCTCCACCCCTTTCAAAATGTGTACCTTTTGTTGCCTTATAGCCTGGAATTAAAATACAAAGTAGTTAACACCCTTTGATCTACACATCCTATCGCACAAGTGACATTTATTTATGTATTTTTTTTTAAATCAATACATGGAAAGCTTGGTTGCTTACTGTAAGCGTCCACCCACCTTGTAATAGCAATCCTAAATTAGCTCAGGGCTAACCAATCACATTCAGAATCACACAAGTTTATTGGCCTCAAACTGTGTTCAATTGTAGTGATTCACATGATTTCAGGATTCATTCAGCAGTTCCTGTAGGTTCTGTCTGCTGGTAGTGACTTGCAAAGCAAACGCTCAACCATGAGCACCAAGGATCTTTAAAAAAAAACTCAGGGACAAAGTTGTGGAAAGGCACAGATTGGTGTCACAGCCAGGCATACAGTGCATTCAGAAGGTATTCAGACATTTTGTTACGTTACAGCCTTATTCTAAAATGTGTGGAGGGAAAAAAAAACATAATGACAAAGCGAAAACAGGTTTTTTGAAATGTTTGCACATTTATTTACATAAGTATTCAGACCCTTTGCTATGAGACTCAATATTGAGCTCAGGTGCATCCTGTTTCCATTGATCATCCTTGAAATGTTTCTCCAACTTGATTGGAGTCCACCTGTGGTAAATTCAATTGATTGGACATGATTTGGAAAGGCACACACCTGTCTATATAAGGTCCCTCAGTTGACAGTTCATGTCAGAGCAAAAACTAAGGTAGAAGGAATTGGTTGTAGAGCTCCAAGACAGGTTTGTGTTGAGGCACAGATCTGGGGAAGGGTACCCACACATTTCTGCAGCATTGAAGGTCCCCAAGAGCACAGTAGCCTCCATCATTATTAAATAGAAGAAGTTTGAACCACCAAGACTCTTCCTAGAGCTGGCCGCCCGGCCAAACTGAGCAATCGGGGGGGGAAAGGGCCTTGGTCAGGGAGGTGACCAAGAACCCGATGGTCACTCTGATAGAGCTTCAGAGTACCTGGTGGTCCTTCTGGAAGGTTCTCCCATCTCTACAACACTCCACCAATCAGGCCCTTATGGTAGAGTGACCAGACGGAAGCCACTCATCAGTTAAAGGCACTTGACAGCCCGCTTGGATTATGCCAAAAGGCACCTAAAGGACTCTCAGACCATAAGAAACAAGATTCTCTTTTCTGATGAAACCAAGATTGAACTCTTTGGCCTGAATGCCAAGCATCACGTCTGGAGTAAACCTGGCTCCATCCCTACCGTGAAGCATGGTGATGGCAGCATCATGCTGTGGGGTTTTCTTTTAGCGGCAGGGACTGGAAGACTAGTCAGGATCAATGGAAAGATGAACAGAGCAAAGTACAGAGAGATCCTTGATGAAAACCTGTTACAGAGCGCTCAGGACCTCAGACTGGGGTCAAGGTTTGAGTTTGAGTTAATTTTTATTTTTACAGGGACAGTGCACATTAACTTGTCAGGGAGCGGTGGGTCGCTAGAACCTCACATATTTTCCATAACCATGAAATCTTTAGCCAGCGCGGTCGATAGAAAATGCATTTCACAGGGAAAACCTGTGCCTTACCTTTTGTAGAACGTCTGCAGAGGGCTTCCTAAGTGTCCAACGAAGACAATCCATGGGTATTTGGTTAGAAAAAGTAATTTATTATATCCTTAAATCTCCTTTTGGTTGGCACTTTGTGTTCAGAAAATCCAATGTGACGAGAACGCGTTCAACTATACCTATAAACTTTCCCTCAACAAAACAAAAACGATTTAAAATGCTTCCTTAGCTTATCTTTTATGAATAAAAGTGATAATCTTTCACTNGTTTTTTGCCTGCCAAATGACTTCTCTTACACTCACAGACAAAATGATAACACTTTTGGAAACCTCAGAGTGTTTCCTATCCAATAGTACTAATTATGTCCATATCTTAGTTTCTGAGCCTAGGTGGCAAGCATTTTACTTTGGGCACGCCAGACTCTCCAAAACCGACCCCTCAGCTGCCACTCCCTAACAAGTTAATCAACGTTTCAGTAAAAGTGCCGGTTTTAGCCAGCCGGCTCATTTTCAACCTCAGTCCCTGGGCAGGTTATTAAAAACAATTACAATACAGACAATCAATGAGCAGTGAGTACATGCACCTTCACCTTCCAACAGGACATTGACCCTAAGCACACAGCCAAGACAACGCATGAGTGGCTTCGGGACAATTCTCTGAATGTCCTTGAGTGGCCGAGTCAGACCCTGGAATTGAACCCGATCGAACATCCTATTTTCAGGAGATACCTGAAAATAGCTGTGCTGCGACGCTCCCCATCCAACTTGACAGAGCTTGAAAGGGATATGCAGAGAAGAATGGGAAAAATTCCCCAAATATAGGTGTGCCAAGCTTGTAGCGTCATACTTGAGGCTGTAATCGCTTCCAAAGGTCCTTCAACAAAGTACTGAGTAAATGGTTAGAATATTTATGTATATTTCAGTTTTGTATTGTTTTTATACATTTGCCAAATGATGGGGTATTGTGTGTAGATTGAGGGGGAAAAAACAATTTAATACATTTTAGAATAAGTCAAGGTCTGAATACTTTCGGAATGCGCTGTATTTCTAGAGAAGTCACATGTACACCTCTTGACTGCTGTTTCACTTCATTTTTAATGCCCTCGTTTTGGTCCATTGGTCTCCATCAGAATTCAGAGCTTGGAATGTAAAACACAGAAGATTGAGTCCTGTTGAGGGCCGAGTTTCTGCGCTCCTCCCTTGAACTTGACTGATAAATTATGGTCACTGGTTAGTAAGGAACTTCCCTCATCTGATTGTCTGGGTCTTAATTGAAAGGATTAAAACAAAAACTAGCAGACGCTAGGACATCCATGGAATGATTGGACACCCCTGGTTTAAGGCTTTGACCATAAACAATATAAAAAAAAAAGTATATATTCTCAGTTCTCCTTTTGCAGAAGGAACTGTTCAGTGAATCCGATGGCAGCAAAGCCGTGACCTGGTTCAAGCCTGTATCTGACCGCACAGTTCTGTTGATGTTAGCTAGGTTTCAACCAATTCTCTATATCAGACATTGATTGGCTTACCTCTGAGCATGTAACGTATGAATAGAACCCTGATGTACACATTAGGAACACCTGCTCTTTCCATGTCAGACTGACCACCTGAATTCAGGTGAAAGGTATGATCCTTTATTGATGTCACTTGTTAAATCCACTTCAATCAGTGTAGATCAAGGAGAGGAGACAGGTTAAATATGTATTTTTAAGTCTTGAGACAATTGAGACATGGATTGTCTGTATGCCATCCAGAGGGTGAATGGGCAAGACAAAAGATTGATGTGCATTTGAACAGGGTATGGTAGTAGGTGCCAGGCTCACCGGTTTGAGTGTGTCAAGAACTGCAACGCTACTGAGTTTTTCACGCTGAACAGTTTCCCGTGTGTATCAAGAATGATCCATCACCCAAAGGACATCCAGCCAACTTGACACAACTGATGGAAGGAAGCATTGGAGTCAACATGGTCCAGCATCCCTGTGGAAAGCTTTCAACACTTTGTAGTCCATGCCCTGATTGAGGCTGTTCTGAGGGCAAATGGGGGTTCAACTCAAGATTATGAAGTTGTTCCTAATGTTTTGTACACTTCTATGTTTGTTTTTTTTTCTTCCCAGAAGCCCCCAGTGCCCAGCGCCAGGAGGAGATGGAGTGTGGAGCAGCGACCCCTGACCCCACCGATGACGTCACACTGTCTCGGGTAAGGTAATCATCTTCAAATTATATTTTGTTGCAGGAATCGCCTTACGATTTTCGAATGAGGTAAGGACATGTTACACTGAATGACAATGTATGTTTGACAGTGTTCGGAGCATTGTAGTCTTAACTGGCAGGGTAGCCTAGTGGCTAGAGTTGGACTAGTAACTGAAAGGTTGCAAGTTCAAATCCCTGAGCTGACATGGTACAGATCTGTCGTTCTGCCCCTGAACAGGCAGTTAACCCACTGTTTCTAGGCCGTCATTGAAAATAAGAATGTGTTCTTAACTGACTTGCCTAGTAAAATAAAGGTAAAAAAAATAAAAAGTTAAGGCATGCTCTAACTTTTTTACCTCCTGCTTTGGGCTGGATGTGCCAATGTGTAGTTCATACATGCATAATCTATGAGCGAAATTACTGTCTTACCTCAATTAGCCACGGAATCCCTAGTTTGAAAGCGACTGTTTATCTGGGAGTTGTGCTGCGCCATTTTCCCTACATTTTCCCCCACGGGTATCAGCCACCTAGCAATTCGACTTCTAGCCAATGAGCTTCAGTCCCTCGACATTTGAGTGACAGCCAACAAGTGTTGCGTACACACAGTAGAGGGAGAGCAATGATGTGGTGCACATATCTGCACATATGTGACGTAGTATGCAATTTTCGAGTACCACTTACGGTTCGTGAGCACTACTTTCAGAACTACTGGCTAGAAAGTAGTTCTGAAAGTAATGTATGTTTTAAGGAACAGGACATCAGTGGAGAGGACAGTCTGAGTGAGGAGGAGAAGGCCAAACGCAGAGCGGAGCGACGCAGAGCCAAGAGGAAGGTGAGCAACACGCAAACACACACACCTACTCCTCCTGAGCCATAGTGTTTAGTTAAAATACATGAGACCTGCTCTGTCCATAGTCAACAACATAGTCAGCACATAATCTGTATTCCTGTTGCGTGATGCTGTTTCTATGTTTCTCTCAGCGTCGACGGGAGCGCAAGAAACTGGAGCAGGTGAAGATGCCTGAGAGCACTGAGCAGGTAAACTACAAACCAATATTACATGTCTTCTGAATTCATCTGAATCATATGACGATTAGCAGCCTAATTTGCAGTAATCGAAAAAAGCAATGGTTTGTATAGGAAGGAATGGTTGGTATAAAAAGCAATGGACAGTTGGCATTCCAGCTAGGTTATAATATGCTCTCTCTAACTGTGTTTACCAGGATGATGATGATGATGGTGGTGAATCTGAGGAGGAGGAAGAAGCAGAGGAGAGTGATTCTGAGCTTGAGGAGGAGGAGCAAGAAGAAGAAAAAGAGGATAGAGCAGCCATTCCTTGCTCCAAGGAGCCTCCATCCCCAGCCCCTTCGGGGACTAAAGGACCCCAGAAGACCGCTGCACGACCCTCTGAAGAGGTAGGGACAGATTGACTCCTTCATCTTGGCAATGGCGTAAGAGCCTGGTCCCAGGTCTGTTTGTGCTGCCAGTGTGACAATGACTATAGGAATTGGAAAGACGGCACAAACTGAGATGGAACCAGGCCAATGATAGTGTTGTTGAGTCAAGAAACCGTCTGGGAAGCTACCCAGGCTACTTTAGGGGAGCCGTCTCTACTTGAGGAGTCTTAATACACACTGATGGGTACCTTAGTAAACCACTCTTTCTCACACATATGATTTCTTTGTTTTTGTCTCTCTCCTGTAGGAACCGGAGTGGGATGTGAGCAGTGCGTTCTTTGCCAACGCTGCTAGCCACATCAGGCCAAAAGGCTGGACCAAACCTGGGCGCAAGTCCAAGGAGAATGAGGGCAGAACCAGAGAGGTAAGTGGACCGTGAGCTTTGGGTTATCTACCTTGCTGGCTAGTTGCTATGGTAAGAGTGGTGCTAGCCAGGATATCTAGCTAGATGGTTGCTGTGGTAGGTGTTTTGTAGATATCTCTCTGTAAGAGGTGTTGTGGCAACGATTGCTAGCTAGCTACTTAGAAGTTGAACTGGTAGGAGTGTTGTTGGGGCTAAATATGTTTCCTGTGGTAGGAGTGTTGATGATAGCTAGCTAGCTGTCTGCTGTGAGGCTTAGGATATCTTGCTAGCTAGAAGTCACTGTGTTGTAGAAGTGTTGTTGTGGCTAAGGATAGCTAGGTAGCTATCTAGTTGGTGAAAGCTTGCTGTTTGATAGCTGTTATAGCAGTGTTGGTGATTACTTGCTGTCTGCACTAGGAGTGTTGATGGCTAACTGTCTGGTCTGGTGGTAGTGTCAGCTTCTGTACCTTGCTATCCTTAGCCCTATCTACTGTGGTAGGAGTGTTGGGGCTAAGGATAGCTAGGTACAGTAGCTATCTACTGTGGTGGTAGGAGTGTTGGCAATAGGTTGCTGTCAGTAGTAGGAGTGCTGATGGCTAACTGTCTACTGTATTAGGGGAGACCAGGGGTAAAATGGACGCTCTAGTCTAGAGTGCTGGGTTAAATTGTGCTCAGCAGCATTTTTTACATCTCTAAATGGTTAAAATAGGAACTAATAGATGTGATTATTGAAAAAATCTGAGTTTGCTCCATATAGTATCATTCTAAATTGCCACCTCTCTTTTTTGGATTTGCCTGTGGAACCATTGACCATGTGTCTAATGATGTATCATTTTTCAGTAAGAAGAGGTCTTTTGATTGGTATAGTTGATGAAAATATACAAAAATATAAACGCAACAATTTCAACGATTTTACTGAGTTACAGTTCATATAAGGAAATCAATCCATTGAAATAAATAAATTAGGCCCTAATCTATGGATTTTACATGACTGGGCAGGGGCACAGTCATGAGTGGGCCTGGGAGGGCATAGGCCCACCCACCTGGGTGCCGAGCCAAGCCAATCAGAATGAGTTTTTCCCCACAAAAGGGCTTTATTGCAGACAGAAATACTCCTCAGTTTCATCAGCTGTCCGGGTGGCTGGTCTCAGATGATCCCGCAGTTGAAGAAGCCGGATTTGGAGGTCCTGGGCTGGTCTGATCTGTGTTTGTGAGGCTGGTTGGACATACTGCCAAATTCTCTAATACGATGTTGGAGGTGGCTTATGATAGAGAAATTAACATTCAATTCTCTGGCAACAGCGCTGGTGGACATTCCTGCAGTCAGCATGCCAATTGCACGCTCCCTGAACTTCCTCGTTAGGTTTAGTTATCAGTCAACTTAAAACTCTGGACAATTTGTCTAGTTTTAGTCAAATAATAGTCTTTTTTTTCTCCCCTATTAAATAATTAATCTTTACCTCTAACTTCCATCATGTTAATTAAGAGTCTTAACTAGGTCTACTATCCCCTCATGTACCTTAGCTGGCAACATTGCTAATTAACCATATGGTACATAAAAGTAATTTCCTTCAAAAGGGGAGAATCTGAGCTTTCCAGAAGTATTACTGTACTCCTAATATTCAAAAAATAGCATTTGTTTTTCCAATTGGAAAAAAGCAACTGCAACTCGCATTTGCGGACCACAAGAGTGGCAAACCAAGATGAATAACAGCGCACATGTGATCTTATGATGTGATCAGAGCAAAAATCGGCAATATGAAAGCAAAGATTATCAAAGGCGCTATTGTTTCTAATCGAGGTAAGTTATAATTGTGTCCTGGCTGCGCATTAGTTCAAAAGAGAGAAGAGTGATTGAAGTGACTGCCCTGGAGTCAAATCAAATCAAAGTTTATTTGTCACGTGCGCCGAATACAACAGGTGTAGACCTTACAGTGAAATGCTTACTTACAGGCTCTAACCAACAGTGCAAAAAAGGTATTAGGTGAACCAATAGGTAAGTAAAGAAATAAAAACAACAGTAAAAAAGACAGTGAAAAATAACAGTAGCGAGGCTATATACAGTAGCGAGGCTACATACAGGCACCGGTTAGTGTGGAATTCTCGTCTCGTTACATTTTCGTCAACTAAAATAAAAAGCAATAAGATTTAGGTTAGCGCTTTTTTTCTCAGGGTGTCTCGTTTTGTCCTTTTTTTTCATCAGGGAAAAACAGGTCGTTGACTAATATTTTTCGTCATAGTTATTGTTGACAAAATGAACACTGCCCTGCAGCCTGTTACGTTTAACCCCGCGTACGGGGTCAATTGTACCATTTCACTTCCGCCACTCTCAGTTGAATTGTAAACGACTGGTATGTCCTAGAAACATAGTTATTGTGTAATGGTAGCTGAGACCTACAGTAGCAGTCAAAAGATTGGACACACCTACTCATTCAAGGGTTTTTCTTTTCTACGTTGTAGAATAATAGTGAAGACATCAACACTATAAAATAACACTAATGGAATCAAAAGCAAAAAAGTGTTAAACAAATCAAAATATATTTAATATTTGAGATTCTTCAAAGTAGCCACCCTTTGCCTTGACAGCTTTGCACACTCTTGGCATTCTCTCAACCAGCTTCACCTGGAATGCTTTTCCAAGGAGTTTTCACATATGCTGAGCACTTGTTGGCTGCATTTGCTTCACTCTGCGGTCCAACTCATCCCAAACCATCTCAATTGGGTTGAGCTCGGGTGATTGTGGAGGCCAGGTCATCTGATGCAGCACTCCATCACTCTCCTTCTTGGTCAAATAGCCCTTATACAGCCTGGTGTGTTGGGTCATTGTCCTGTTGTAAAATGAATGATAGTCCCATTAAGCGCAAACCAGATGAGATAGCGTATCGCTAGCCATGCTTGTTAAGTGTGCCCTGAATTCTAAATTAATCACTGACAGTGTCACCAGCAAAGCACCATCACACCTCCATTCTTCACGGTGGGGACCACGCATGCGGATCATCCGTTCACCTACTCTGCGGTTGGAACCCAAAATCATACATTTGGACTCATCAGACCAAAGGACACATTTCTACCCGTCTAATGTCCATTGCTCATGTTTCTTGGTCCAAGCACGTCTCTTCTTATTGGTGTTCTTTAGTAGTGGTTTCTTTGCAGCAATTTGACCATGAAGTCCTGATTCACACAGTCTCCTCTGAACAGTTGATGTTGGTGTGTGTGTGTTACTTGAACTCTGAAGCATTTATTTGGGCTGCAATCTGAGATGCATTTAACTCTAATGAACGTATCCTCTGCAGCAGAGGTAACTCTGAGTCTACCTTTCCTGTGGCGGTCCTCATGAGAGCCAGTTTCATCATAGCGTTTGATAGTTTTTGCAACTGCACTTTAAGAAACTTTCTTTGAGATTTTCCTGATTTACTGACCTTCATGTCTTAAAGTAATGATGGACTGTCGTTTCTCTTTTTTAATTTGAGCTGTTCTTGCTATAATATGGACTTGGTCTTTTACCAAACGCGTTAAGAAGGAAATAAATTATACAAATTAACTTTTGACAAGGCACACCTGTTAATTGAAATGCATTCCAGGTGACTACCTCATGAAGCTGGTTGAGAGAATGCCAAGAGTGTGCAAAGCTGTCATCAAGGCAAAGGGTGGCTACTTTGAAGGGGGGGGGGGGGTCAATGTAATAGTCCGGTGGCCATTTGATTAATTGTTCAGCAGTCTTATGGCTTGGGGGTAGAAGCTGTTAAGGAGCATTTTGGTCCTAGACTTGGCGCTCCGGTACCACCTGCTGTGTGGTTGCAGAGAAAACAGTCTATAACTTGGGTGACTGGAGTCTCTGCCAATTTTCTGGGCTTTCCTCTGACACCGCCTATTATATAGGTCCTGGATGTCAGGAATGTTGGACTCAATGATGTACTGGGCCGTACACACTACCCTTTGTAGCGCCTTACGGTCAGATGCCGAGCAGTTGCCATACCAGGCGGTGATGCAACCCGGTCAGGATGCTCTCGATGGTGCAGCTGTATAACTTTTTGAGGATCTGAGGACCCATGCCAAATCTTTTCAGTGTCCTGAGGGGGAAAAGGTTTTGTCGTGCCCTCTTCACGACTGTCTTGGTGTGTTTGGACCATGATAGTTTGTTGGTGATGTGTACACCAAGGAACCTAAAACTCTCAACCCGCTCCACTACAGCCCCGTCGATGTTAGTTGGGGCCTGTTTGTCCCGCCTTTTCCTGTAGTCCACGATCAGCTCTTTTCTCTTGCTCACGTTGAGGTAGAGGGTGTTGGTCTGCCACCACACTGCCAGTTCTCTGACCTCCTCCCTATAGGCTGTCTCAACGTTGTCGGTGATCAGGCCTACCACTGTTGTGTCGTCAGCAAACTTAATAATGGTGTTGGAGTCGTGTTTGGCCATGCAGTCGTGGGTGAACAGGGAGTACAGGAGGGGACTAAGTACATACCCCTGAGGGGCCCCAGTGTTGAGGATCAGCGTGGCAGACGTGTTGTTGCATACCCTTACCACCTGGGAGCGGCCCGTCAGGAAGTCCAGGATCCAGTTGCAGAGGAAGGTGTTTTAGATCCAGGGTCCTTAGCTTAGTGATGAGCTTCGTGGGCACTATGGTGTTAAACGCTGAGCTGTATTCAATGAACAGCATTCACACATAGGTGTTCCTTTTGTCCAGATGGGAAAGGGCAGCTTTTCAAAGCACTTCATGGCTACCAACGTGAGTGCGACGGGGCGGTAATCATTTAGGCAGTTTACCTTCGTTTTCTTGGGCACAGGGACTATGGTGGTCTGCTTGTAACATATAGGTATTACAGACTCCGTCAGGGAGAGGTTGAAAAATGTCAGTGAAGACACTTGCTTTGAGTACACATCCTGGTAATCCATCTGGCCCGAGGCTTTGTGAATGTTGACCTGTTTAACCTGTTAAGGATCCAATCCCGTGAACGGGATCGATTTTGACAACATCTGGTGAAATGCAGAGCGCCAAATTCAAATTACAAAAATACTAATTTCAAACATTCATGAAAATACAAATGCTGCACACCCTTCAAAAGCTTAGACTCTTGTTCATCTAACAGCATTGTCAGATTTCAAAAAGGCTTTACAGCGAAAGCAGAACATTTGATTGTCTGAGGACAGCGCCCCACTCAAACTCAATTAGCATAATAACATAACCAGCAGAGGTGTCACACAACTCAAAAATAGCATAAAATAAATCACTTACCTTTGATGATCTTCCTCTGATGGCATACCCAAGCGTCCAGGTTACACAATAAAAGGTCCTTTTGTTTGATAAAGTTCCTCTTTATATCCATATAGCTCCGTTTGGTTGGCGCGTTTTGTTCAGTAATCCACCTGCCCAAAGGCTTTCATCCATGCAGACAAACGATATCCCAAAAGTACCCGTAAAGTTTGTTGAAAAAAAGTCAAACAGCAATTGTAATCAATACTCAGATACGCTAAAATGAATATAAACTATAATATTTCAGATGGAATATAACCTGCGGAATAGAAGAGAAAAAGAACTGAGCGCGCATTCCCTGTTACACGCAAAATCCAAAACCGTACACTTGACGTGGACTCAGGAACAAGTGGTCTTACTCCCTTGATTTTCATGATTTGAAGCTTCAAACCTTTTTCTAAAGACTGTTGACATCTAGTGGAAGCCATAGGAACTGCAATCTGGGGGTTAAACTATGAGGCTTTGAATAGCTGGCCTATTGAAAAAAGTGTGACATGACTGATTCAGACATCCCGGATGGATTTTGCTCGGGTTTTTGCCTGCCATATCAGTTCTCTTATACTCACAGACATTATTTTAACAGTTTTAGAAACTTCAGTGTGTTTTCTATCCAAAGCTACTAATTATATGCATATCCTAGCTTCTGGGCCTGAGTAACAGGCAGTTTACTTTGGGCACGTTTTTCATTCGAACTTCAAAATACTGTCCCCTAGCCCAGTGTTGCTTGTCTCGAAACAAGCATAAAAGGCATTTAGCTCGTCTGGTAGGCTCGCGTCACTGGGCAGCTCGCATCTGGGTGTACCTTTTTCAACCCCTGACACATCAAACGAGCTTCAGAGACTGTGTAGTAGGATTCAATCTTAATCCTGTATTGACGCTTTGCTTGTTTGATGGTTCATCTGAGGGCAAAGCGGATTTCTTATAAATGTCCGGATTAGTGTCCCGCTCCTTGAAAGCGGGAGCTCCAGCCTTTAGCTCCAGCCTTTAGCTCAATATATATACACTGCTCAAAAAAATAAAGGGAACACTAAAATAACACATCCTAGATCTGAATGAATGAAATAATCTTATTCAATACTTTTTTCTTTACATAGTTGAATGTGCTGACAACAAAATTACACAAATTATCAATGGAAATCAAATGTATCAACCCATGGAGGTCTGGATTTGGAGTCACACTCAAAATTAAAGTGGAAAACCACACTACAGGCTGATCCAACTTTGATGTAATGTCCTTTAAACAAGTCAAAATGAGTCTCAGTAGTGTGTGTGGCCTCCACGTGCCTGTATGACCTCCCTACAACGCCTGGGCATGCTCCTGATGAGGTGGCGGATGGTCTCCTGAGGGATCTCCTCCCAGACCTGGACNTGATGTGCCATCCTGGATGAGCTGCACTACCTGAGCCACTTGTGTGGGTTGTAGACTCCGTCTCATGCTACCACTAGAGTGAAAGCACCGCCAGCATTCAAAAGTGACCAAAACATCAGCCAGGAAGCATAGGAACTGAGAAGTGGTCTGTGGTCACCACCTGCAGAACCACTCCTTTATTGGGGGTGTCTTGCTAATTGCCTATAATTTACACCTGTTGTCTATTCCATTTGCACAACAGCATGTGAAATTTATTGTCAATCAGTGTTGCTTCCTAAGTGGACAGTTTGATTTCACAGAAGTGTGATTGACTTGGAGTTACATTGTGTTGTTTAAGTGTTCCCTTTATTTTTTTGAGCAGTGTATATTTCCTAGAAAGTCTGTCACATTTTACTGATGTATCCTAGGCCTACGTGCTTTTTACAAACACATTTCCACCACGTGCTTATTAGCATGTTATACCCAACCCAGGCCTAAAGCTGCAGGTTACATTGACAATAAACAGCTTCCTAGGTAGGACAAACTCTAGGGAGCTAATATGCGAATGGATGAATGTGTTTGCCTTACATTTTCGGGAACATGCTCTGGTTTCTTCAGGTGAATGGAACAGATGCTGTGACTAAGAGAAGCGCCTCGTTGACAGGTGAGTGTGCGTTTATCCATCCATCCAGGTGTGGCAGCGTTAGGCAGTGATCAATTACACACACTACTCTCTGTACACACCCTCACACACACGGGCGCATACACACACACACCTTGCTGTGCAAACATGCTCAGATGTTGTTTGTACATTTGAGCCTCTGGCTGTGCATGTGCCCTGTAGAAAAAGGGATCAAGCTGGTGCAGGAGGGCCAGTATTCTCAGGCCGTCGTTATGTTTACAGAAGCCATCAGATACGACCCAAAGGATTACAGGTAATATCACACAGTTATATGTTTGCATTATATCACTTACTACCGCATGACCTCTGACCTCAATACGCTAGTTACAGTGAGCTCCAAAAGTATTGGGACAGTGACATATTATGTATGGATGTAGAAGTGTTTAGAAACATTCTATTCTTATTTACAATAAAAGTGACTCCAAAAGGACACTACATTAATTACCATTAATTTCTATTAGGCACAAAATAATCTGAAACATAATCGAAACAAAGAGGAAATGCAGCCAACAAGTTTGATGTAATCATTGTGTTCTAGGAATATGGGACCAAATACTAAACTTTTTATTTCTTTAATAAACATATCAGTGAATTTGTCCCAATACCTTTATTCCCCTAAAATGTACAAAAAGTGCTGTAATTTCTGAACGGTTCACCCGATGCTGACAGTCTGCACTTTAACCTCGGTCATTGTATCATTTCAAAGCCAAAACAACAAAACATTTGTCACTGTCCTAATATCAATCAATCAATCAAATGTATTTATGAAGCCCTTATTACATCAGCAAATGTCACAAAGTGCTGTACAGAAACCCAGCCTAAAACCCCAAACAGCAAGCAATGCAGATGTAGAGGCACAGTGGCTAGGCTCTGAGGGGTGGCCAGTCCTCTTCTGGCTGTGCCGGGTGGAGATTATAACAGTACATGGCCAAGATGTTCAAACGTTCATAGATGACCAGCAGGGTCAAATAATAACAATCACAGTGGCTGTAGAGGGTACAACAGGTCAGTTGGCTTTTCATAGCCGAGCATTGAGAGTTCGAGAGCGCAGGTGCGGTAGAGAGAAAGATTAGAAAACAGCAGGTCCGGGACAAGGTAGCACATCCGGTGAACAGGTCAGGGTTCCATAGCCGCAGGCAGAACAGTTGAAACTGGAGCAGCAGCACGACCAGGTGGACTGGGGACAGCAAGGAGTCATCAGGCCAGGTAGTCCTGAGGCATGGGCTCAGGTCCTCCGGGAGGGGGAGAGAGCGAGAATTAGAGGGAGCATACTTAAATTCACACAGGACACCGGATAAGACAGGAGAATTACACCAGATATAACAGACTGAACCTAGCCCCCTGACACAAAACTACTGCAGCATAGCTACTGGAGGCTGACTGTATCTAGCCGACATCAATACATTGGTACAGTATGACATAGACAATAAACCACAATTTACCCTCTCTCTGTGTGTGGTGTGTGTGTGCGCGCGCATGTCTCCGTCTGTCCGTGTGTGTTTCTCTCTGTCCGTCCAGGTTCTTTGGGAACCGGTCGTACTGTTATAGCTGTTTGGAGCAGTACCCCCAGGCCCTGTCTGATGCTGAGAGGTCCATCCAGCTGGCATCTGACTGGCCTAAAGGACACTTCCGCAAGGGCAGTGCACTCATTGGGATGAAGGTGGACCACAGACTGCATAAATGCTGTTCTATTGCAAATTCTCCATTTAGTGATTATTCACCAATTATATATATGTTTATGCAGGCTTGAGGTGTCTTGCCCTTCTAAGTGTGTGTGTGTGTAGCGGTACAGTGAGGCGGAGAAAGCCATGGAACAGGTTCTGAAGCTGGATAAAGACTGTGAGGAGGCTGTCAACGATCTCTTCAACTGCAAAGTCTTACAGCTTATGGTGAACACACATCTTTGAATACACACGCACATGTTCAAGCCTGCACACACACGTGGCTATGTGCTACCAATGTGCTCACGATACGTATGGGAAATGGCAATGTGTAGCTATGTTACAGATCTCCTAAACTGTTTCCTAGTCTCCTTTCTTTTCTGAAAAGCAGCGGAGGACAGGAAGACTGGAGTTTAGGTTTAGTGCTTTTCACACCGCTACTCTGGGACCCACAGCTGTTCCGTGTACAGTGCTGTGAAAAAGTATTTGCCCCCTTTCTCTATTTTTGCATATTTTTGATACTGAATGTAATCAGATCTTCAAACAAAAACCTAATATTAGATAAAGGGAACATGAGTTTACAACAAAAACAAATGGATACTTAATTTATTTATTTAATTATGCAACACCCAATTCCCCTGTGTGGAAAAAGTAATTTCCCCCTCACACTCAATAACTAGCTGGAATGACTGCAACCAAATGCTTCCTGTAGTTGTTGATCGGTCTCTCATCGGTGTGGAGGGATTTTGGCCCAATCTTCCATGCAGAACTGCTTTTACTCAGCAACATTTGTGGGTTTCCAAGCATGAACTGCTCGTTTAGGTCTGGACATTGACTAGGCCATTCCAAAACTTCAAATGTGTTGCTTTTTAGCCATTTTCATGTAGACTTGATTGTTTGTTTTGGATCATTGTCTTGCTGCATGACCCAGTTACAGTCTTGTCCCATCGCTGCTGCTACTCCCGTACGGACTCAGGAGAGGCGACGGTCGAGAGCCGTGCTTCCTCCGAAACGACCCTGCCAAGCCGCACTGAAGCCAGCTGCACCAATGTGTCGGAGGAAACACAGTACACCTGGCGACCGTGTCAACGTGCATGCACCCGGCCATGCACGTTCTCGGTCTCTATCGCTCTGGCGCTCTCTCGCTCGGTGGCGCTCTCTCGCTCGGTGGCGCACTCTCGCTCGGTGGCGCACTCTCGCTCGGTTGGGCACTCTGCTCTCTCGCCCGCTCTTGCTCTGTCGCTCGCTCTCTCCTCTCGCTCGCCCTCCTCTCGCTCTGTCTCTCGCTCCCTGTCTCTCTGTCGTGCTCTCTTTCTTTCTCTCTGTTGCGTGCTCTCTCTATTGACATGGGAAGCATATGTTAACATTATCAAAGCATGTGAAGTAGATCATATACAAAAGTAAACATTACACTCACGGAAGTTCCAAAAGAATAAATACATTACAAATGTCATATTATGTATATACAGTTGAAGTTGTAAGTTTACATACAGCTTAACCAAATGAATTTAAACTCAGTTTTTCACAATTCCTGACATTTAATCCTAGTAAAAATTCCCTGTCTTAGGTCAGTTAGGATCACCACTTTATTTTAAGAATGTGAAATCAGAATAATAGTAGAGAATTATTTATTTCAGCTTTTATTTCTTTCATCACATTTCCAGTTGTTCAGAAGTTTACGTACACTCAATTAGTATTTGGTAGCATTCCTTTAAATTGTTTAACTTGGGTCCAACGTTTCGGGTAGCCTTCCACAAGCTTCCCACAATAAGTTGGGTGAATTTTGGCCCATTCCTCCTGACAGAGCTGGTGTAACTGAGTCAGGTTTGTACGCCTCCTTGCTCGCACACGCTTTTTCAGTTCTGCCCACAAATTTTCTTTGGGATTGAGGTCAGTGCTTTTTGATGGCCACTCCAATACTTTGACTTTGTTGTCCTTAACTCCTTAGGGCTAGGGTCCCATTTTCCGAATTTTCGCCTGTCTAACGTGCCCAAAGTAAAATGCCTGCCACTCAGGCCTAGAAAATAGGATATGCACATAATTAGTACTATTGGATAGGAAACACTGAAGTGTATAAGAGTGTTAACCTCTCAGGGATCACTGGGGCGCTAGCGCCCCACTCCCGACACTACCAGGTGAAATGTGAGGCGCCAAATTCAAAATCCAAAAGTTGAATTATTAAACATCCACCAATATACAAGTGTTCCATACTCATCAAAAGCTCTGTTTCTTGGCAATATCACAGCGTTGTCAGATTTCAAAAAGGCTTTACGGCGAAAGCACAACATTTGATTGTTTGAGGGTAGCACCTCACATACTTTTCTCATAGCCATGAATTCATTAGCCAGCGTGGCACACACATAACACATTTCACAGCAAAAACAAATCAATTACCTGTTGAAGAACTTCTGCTGAGGTCTTCCTAAGTGTCCAACGAAGACAATCCATGGTTCTTTTGTTAGAAAAAGTCATGTATTTTATCCATAAATCTCCATTTGGTTCGCGCGCTATAATCAGAAACTACAGCGTCCACACCTCCATTGAAACGTGACTAGAACTCGTTCAACTTATACCTATAAACTTGTCCAAGAACAATCAAACATCATTTTAAATGTATCCTTAGGAACACTTTTACGTATATTTACTATAATAAATCAACCGGAATATAAACTGAGCTCTAAAGACGGTAAAAAACACAGTGCGCGCTTCCCGAGAGCGCGCNCATTAAAAATGATGTTTGATTTGTTTGTAGAAAGTTTATAGGTATAATTTGAACGTGTTCTCTTCACGGTTCAATGGGCGACTCAACGGTGGATTTTCTGATCATAACGCGCCAACCAAACGGAGATTTATGGATATAATAAATTACTTTTTCTAACAAAAGAACCATTGGATGTCTTCGTTGGACACTTGGGAAGCCCTCAGCAGAAGTTCTTCAAAAGGTAAGGGATTTGTTTTAGCTGTGAAATGTGTTTTGTGTGAACCGCGCTGGTTTATGAATTTATGCTAATGAAGAAATATTAGCGGTGCTATCCTCAAACAATCAAATGTTGTGCTTTCACCTTTTTGAAATCTGACAACACTGTGATATTGCCAAGAAGCAGAGCTTTTGATGACTATGCAACACTTGTATATTGATGAATGTTAAATATTACGAATTTTTATTTTGAATTTGCAGCTCTTTGTTTGCTCTGAAAACGTGCCCGCTAACGGATCCGATCCCTAAGAAGTTAAGCCATTTTGCCACAACTTTGGAAGTACGCTTGGGGTCATTGTCCATTTGAAAGACCCATTTGCGACCAAGCTTTAACTTCCTGACTGTCTTGAGATGTTGCTTCAATATATCCACATCATTTTCCCTCCTCATGATGCCATCTATTTTGTGAAGTCCACCAGTCCCTCCTGCAGCAAAGCACCCTCACAACATGATTCTGCCACCCCCGTGCTTCACGGTTGGGATGGTGTTCTTCGGCTTGCAAGCCTCCCCCTTTTTCCTACAAACATAATGATGGTCATTATGGCCAAACAGTTTATATTTTTTATTCATCAGACCAGAGGACATTTCTCCAAAAAGTACGATCTTTGTCCCCATGTGCAGTTGCAAACCGTAGTCTGGCTTTTTATGGCGGTTTTGGAACAGTGGCTTCTTCCTTGCTGTGGTCTTTCAGGTTATGTTGATATAGGACTCGTTTTACTGTGGATATAGATACTTTTGTACCTGTTTCCTCCAGCATCTTCACAAGGTCCTTTGCTGTTGTTCTGGGATTGATTTGGACTTTTCGCACCAAAGTACGTTCATCTTTTAGAGACAGAACGCGTCTCCTTCCTGAGCGTTATGACGGCTGTGTGGTCCCATGGTGTTTATACTTGCGTATTATTGTGTGTACAGATGAACGTGGTACCTTCAGGCATTTGGAAATTGCTCCCCCGGGGTGAACCAGACTTGTGGAGGTCTACAATTTTTATTTTTTATTTTCCCATGATGTCAAGCAAAGAGGCACTGAGTTTGAAGGTAGGCCTTGAAATACATCCACAGGTACACCTCCAATTGACTCAAACAATGTCAATTAGCCTATCAGAAACTTCTAAAGCCATGACATAATTTTCAGGAATTTTCCAAGCTGTTTAAAGGCACAGTCAACTTAATGTATGTAAACTTCTGACCCACTGGAATTGTGATACAGTGAATTATAAGTGAAATAATCTGTCTGTAAACAATTGTTGGAAAAATTACTTGTGTCATGCACAAAGTAGATGTCCTAACGGACTTGCCAAAGCTATAGTTTGTTAACAAGAAATTTGTGGAGTGTTTGAAAAACAAGTTTTAATGACTCCAACCTAAGTGTATGTGAACTTCCTACTTCAACTGTGTACAGTGTTGTAGCGATGTGCAAATGGTTAAAATACAAAAGGGAAAATAAAAAAACATGAATATGGTTTGTATTTACAATGGTGTTTGTTCTTCATTAGTTGCCCTTTTCTTGTGGCAACAGATCACAAATCTGCTGTGATGGCACACTGGTATTTCACCCAGTAGATATGGGAGTTTATCAAAATTTGGTTTGTTTTTGAATTCTTTGTGGATTTGTGTAATTTGAGAGAAATGTCTTTTTAATATGGTCATACATTTGGCAGGAGGTTAGGAAGTGCTGCTCTGTTTCCAAATCATTTTGTGGGCAGTGTGCACATAGCCTGTCTTCTCTTGAGAGCCAGGTCTGCCTACGGCGGCCTTTCTCAATAGCAAGGCTATGCTCACTGAGTCTGTACATATTCAAATCTTTCCTTAAGTTTGGGTCAGTCACAGTGGTCAGGTATTCTGCCACTGTGTACTCTCTGTTTAGGGCCAAATAGCATTCTAGTTTGCTCTGTTTTTTTGTGAATTCTTTCCAATGTGTCAAGTAATTATCTTTTTGTTCTCTCATGATTTGGTTGGGTCTAATTGTGTTGCTGTCCTAGGGCGTCTGTTTGTGAACAGAGCCCCAGGACCAGCTTGCTAAGCGGACTCTTCTCCAGGTTCATCTCTCTTTAGGTGATGGCTTTGTTATGGAAGGTTTGGGAATCGCTTCCTTTTAGGTGGAAGCGCTCCCTCTCGCTCTGTCTCTCACTCTCGTCTCTCTCGTCTCTGTCTCTAGGATCTGGGTTTTGATGAGGGTCAGAGTGTGTCTCTGCTGGAGCGATTCACCACTCTACAGGCTGTGCTGACCTCACCTGAGGCTTCTAGGGGTGAGGATACACACACCACTGTGCAGGCCGTGCCAGTGATATGGAAAAACATGCAATTTCTCTTAAGCCTAGAGGGCAGCAATGTCAGGAATTAGTCTAATTTAAATGACATGGGAAGGAAAGGGAACACATTTCTGAGCTATTGCTGAAATGTAGGTCATACATAAATCTTTTTTTTGTGTGATCTAATTCAGTTGTCTTCTCTCTTTCCTCAGTGGTGAGCCAGGATTCCTCATTGGGCTTGCCAGGGTAGGTGGATATTAGCCAATCTCGTTGACCCAATAGGGGTCAGGGGTCATGGCCCCCAATAGAAAAACAAACATTTTTTATTTCCTTATTTGGTGTGGAGAAGTATGTGTACTTTGATGTCTGTGTGGACATAAGTGATGTCTCTTCCCTGTTCGGCCACGCTTCCTCCTTCAGGTCCCCGTGTGTGTCTCTCTGGGTGGGGAACGTGACCGCTGAGCTGACTGAGAAACACCTGTTGGACCTCTTTAAAACTTACGGGGAGATAGACAGCATACGAGTTCTCCACGAGCGGTTCTGTGCCTTCGTCAACTTCAAGAGCGCCAACATGGCATCGCAGGCCTTGGAGAAACTCAACGTGAGTGGCCTTCATAAGATGATGTGGCTATTTTCAGTTTTTTATTTTGTATGTCTATGTAACTTTTTCTATTCTATTGACCTTAATGTATTAGTATGTGTGTTCCCCCACAGGGCTACAGTATAGAGAACACAAGGTTGGTGGTTCGATACCCAGACCATCGCAGCCAGAGGGTTCTGCCCATCCCCCTCAAGACCAGCCCCCTTGCATTGCAACAGGCAGCTGCTGGGTAAGAAAACACCCTTTTAAAGCTGAGATCTGTGAAAGGTGAAACAGCGCCCCCAACCCCCCCACAGGCGCTTAACCTAAAACTTCAAAAGGTGGAATAGTTATCCCTTACTTCTCCAGAATCAGATGAACTCATTGATACCGTTTTTATGTCTGGATCCAGTATGAAAAAAGTTGGAGGTAGTTTTGCGAGCCAATGCTAACCAGCCTTAGTGCAATGACTGGAAGTCTATGGTAACTACTAGTATGCTAGCAGTTACTATAGACTTCCAGTCATTGCGCTAACGCTAGATAAGCAACTGCACGCAGAGACATAAAAAATGTATTCCACAAGTTCATCTCAGGGTTCAACCCAAAGAATGTAAGAGAGACGCAGTGCCACCTTGCTGACTGTCTGCACCACTATGTTAAAAAAACGTTTGTTATTATATTTTTTTGCTCTAGATTACAGGTGTTCAAAAACACAATCTCGGGCACTGCCCCCCTCCGGGCCTCCCACCAGGCCGTACTCAGCAGCACTACCTTGTTAAAAAATCCATATGAAAAGCCTTCATCTGGGCCTCATTGCCAAAATCATGAAGTATCCCTTTAAAATAAAGCAAAAGGAAATCCGTTGACGATGTGCCACGTGGCCCACTTTAACATTTTGTATAATTTCATCCCAAAATCACATTTCCGTAACTTTCTAACCTTGTTGCTCCTTCTCCAGTCCAAGACGTTGTGGCCCAGTGAACGGAGATGAGTGTTACTTCTGGAGAACCACCGGCTGCCATTTTGGGGATAAGTGTCGCTACAAACACATTGCTGAACAGAGTGGCAAAGACAGGAAGCCCTGGCAGCCCTGAGCACCGTTTCAAATCGAATACATTTTTATTTGTCACATGCACCCAATACAACTGGTGTAGACTTTACCGTGAAATGTTTCCTCCTCAATTCTGGTCTTTTATAAAAACTGGGACCCGGTTATGGACACTGACTGAGGGGATGGACTCAATATTAAATGTACAGTGTAGGACTGTTGTTGTGATAGAGGAGAATGTTCAGACTAATAAAATGGAGGACAGCATAATGAGTGCTATAATAGAAGAGCATTAGGACTGTAATAATGGACCAGAAGACATCAGCAGTCCCCCTTGACCACAGCTGGGGCTTTAGGCTTTGCATGGCAATGAACCTCACCACCTTGAAGCCTTAAAACCTTGCTAGCCTTACAGCTAGCATCAGTTAGCCCTACTGCTGGCATCAGTTATCCCTACGGCTAACATCAGTACTGCTGCTGTCTGGGGTTTGTGGCCTAGGGAACTGGGCTCTCCACCTCGTCCTCTCTTCTCCCATCCATGTCTCTCTCTTCCCATGCCAATACCACCAGACCAGAACGGACCAGGCCCGGCCATGCCTTCCACACCAAAGGAGAACCAATAACCACCCAGACCACCACACCAAAGACCCAGCAGCCATCCAGACTGCAGAAGATTCAACCTGACGTTTCAGTTCATCCTTGAGAAAGAGGTGCCTCCCTTCCACTCTGCCTTGGTGCTAAGTAACCTGCCGTCATGTTAGTTAGGCACCAAATGGAATTAGACTGAAACAGAGGGACTACCTGTATTTCTCCAATATGAAACACTCATTTTCCTTTGCCACACATTTTCAAACGTTTTCCTTGTCATGCCCTAATGAACATGGCCCAGGGCTTGCAATACAGTGGGCTATGGGCTCTGTTCTATTGGCCTTAGCTATGTGGGCCATTGCAATGTGTGAGTGGAGCAGAGAGGTGTACCACCAACTTAACAGAGAACCTTGTTTTTCAATGTATTAATCCATGTTTCATTTTACCACTATACCAGATGGCAAACAGCTTAAATGCACACTCTAAATATGTTGGGTGATTTTGACACTGAGAACTGACACCAACTTGTTTCTATGTTTGTCAGGGTTTGTTTAAAGTTTGGTTCGCCAGCCCTTAAAATATCTGGAAAATAAGCATCTTATTTGTAAAATGAACCAAATATGTTTCTTGCTCTCTGTTTCAATCTACCCTCTCTAGACCTTGCACCTTCTCAATGTGTCACATTACGGAGCAGTGTCACTGAATGTCTGTAGGCAAGACCGAAGCTTGAGGGTCCATCTCAGCAGTCTAAAGTGGCTAGCTGAAGCTATGTAAGACAAAGCTAGCTGCGTCTTTGGTTTACATCGGTCTGATTTTACTTATGGTACAGTAGTTATTGGAGGTGAGTTTTCAGGAATGGGTTCACCACTTTGCAGTAAAGCCCTCTTAGGCTCTTCTCACACTATCGTCTGTACCTGCAGCGTTAGGCTGTCATTCTGTCCCTGTGTAATTTTTTAGCTGTCTGAGTGAGGGTGACACCCAACACTGTAGGGGAGAGGCTTTGGACACGGAACTACACCTCCTTTCCCGTTGTTGTGTTCCTCTTCAGATTTTCACCATTCTGTAGACCCGAGGCTTCCATGTCAGTATTTAGTCTGAACCAAAGAATGCTTGTAGACAACCAAATGCTGTCTGCACTGGTAATACGTGTAAGCTGTTTCTTTATTCTGTCACTCAAGCCTTCAAATGCAAATTGATAACTGCTCCGAGACCCAGTGAATCACAACAAGCTTCTCGTGGTGAGGAGCTGTAGCTGCCACTAGAAATGGAAAAGTCATTTTTCTTAGTCCACACTACTCTATATCTCAAACTGTGTGTACAGACGAGTGCAGGCTATTTATTTGCGTATTTATATGTATATTTGCTTTACCTGTGAGCCCATAGTGGTTGGTTGGTATAGGATTCACATTCAAATGATGACTCACCAGACGCTAGAACTTTCTGGGCCGGTTTGTAGTAGTACAATGGATATTCTCCATTGAAAGTGATTTTTAGTCCAGGACTAAGCTTAGTCTGGAAAATCAGCCCTATCTGTTTAGTAACTGTTGAGAGGAAATTATTGTTATTAAATGTGGTGGGGACTTTGTGCTTTATTGTGGTTGCCTGGTATCCGGCCTCGTAGAGATTGGTCAAAGAAATCAGAACTTCATATTTGGATAAAGTCACATGAGAAAACACTAATATTATCTTTTAAAAGACTCACAGAAATGTGTTTTCTTAGTTCAGTCATCCCAAGTACACAGTATTCACTCATTTGGGCAAATGCATGTTTTATAAGTTTGATAGAAATGAATAATAAAGTATTTATGTGCGAAGCCCAGTTTTAGTATGAGTCCATTTCTCTCGAGTCCCAATTTTAGGAGAAAGTGTTTTTTTATGACTATGTACTCCCCAAAATGTTTATCTCAAGCAATGTAATCTCTGTTCATTCCAAATCTACCAAATACTTTAAATGTGTGAAAGAATTCTGCACTGCCAAAGAGTCCTTTTGTACATAATATATTCATTCAAATAATTTCAGCCTCAGTCTATTTTTCTGTTTTCTTCCTGCTGTTATGGTATACAGTGCATTCAGACACCTTGAATTGTTCTACATTTTGTTACGTTACAGCCTTATTCTAAAATTGATTAAGCAAAAACAGGTTTTAGAATATTTAGCTGATTTTATTTTAAAAAATACCATATTTACATAAGTATTTGCTTTGAGACTCTAAATTGAGCTCAAGGGCATCCTGTTTCCATTGATCATCCTTAATGTTTCTACAACTTGGGAGTCCACCTGTGGTAAATTTCAATTTAAGGCACACCTGTCTATATAAAAATCCCACAGTTGACAGTGCATGTCCATTTTAGAATAAGGCTGTAATGTAACAAAAAAATGAGAAATTATAGGGGTCTGAACACTATCCGAATGCACTGTATGTTAACCAGTGGAGTCATCCTCCTCACGCAAGTGCACACCCTATTCTATTCACTGTATTCATGACACCGCACAACTGTCCTATTCTGTTACATATTCTGCATTTGTGGTTATTTATCAACTATATAAAATTTGGTTATGCAGACCGCTGAAGGTAAGTGTGCTTGTCTGTGTGGAGAGGTACAGTGAGGAGGAGAAAGCCATGCAACAGGTGCTGAAGCTGGATAAAGACTGTGTGGAGGCTGTCAACGATCTCTTCAACTGCAAAGTCAGCTTATGGTAAACACAGACACAGGTGACTGACGATAGTGGGTTAGAAGTAAAATCAGCAAAAAAAGAAACGTCCCTTTTTCAGGACCCTGTCTTTCAAAGATAATTTGTAAAAATCCAAATAACTTCACAGATCTTCATTGTAAAGGGTTCAAACACTGTTTCCCATGCTTGTTCAATGAACCATAAACAATTAATGAACATGCACATGTGGAACCGTCGTTAAGACACTAACAGCTTACAGATGGTAGGCAATTAAGGTCACAGTTATGAAAACTTAGGACACTAAAGACCTTTCTACTGACTGAAAAACACCAAAAGAAAGATGCCCAGGGTCCCTGCTCATCTGTGTGAACGTGCCGTAGTCATGCTGCAAGGAGGCATGAGGACTGCAGATGTGGCCAGCGCAATACATTGTAATGTCTTACTGTGAGACTCCTAAGACAGCGCTACAGGGAGACAGGACGGACAGCTGATCGTCCTCGCAGTGGCAGACCACGTGTAACAACACCTGAGGGACAGTTACAGAATGGCAACAACAACTGCCCGAGTTACACCAGGAACGCACAATCCCTCCATCAGTGCTCAGATTGTCGGCAATAGGCTGAGAGAGGCTGAACTGAGGGCTTGTAAGGCAGATCCTCACCAGACATCACCGGCAACAACGTCGACTATGGCCACAAACCTACCGTTGCTGGACCATACAGGACTGACAAAAAGTGCTCTTCACTGACGAGTCGCGGTTTTGTCTCGCCAGGGGTGATGGTCGGATTTGCGTTTATCGTCGAAGGAATGAGCGTTATACCGAGTCCTGTACTCTGGAGCGGGATCGATTTGGAGGTGGTCTGGGGCAGTGTGTCACAGCATCATCGGACTGAGCTTGTTGTCATTGCAGGCAATCTCAATGCTGTGCGTTACAGGGAAGACACCCTCCTCCCTCATGTGGTACCCTTCTTGCAGGCTCATCCTGACATGACCCTCCAGCATGACAATGCCACCAGGCATACTGCTCGTTCTGTGCGTGATTTCCTGCAAGACAGGAATGTTAGTGTTCTGCATTGGCCAGCAAAGAGCCAGGATCTCAATCCCATTGAGCACGTCTGGGACCTGTTGGATCGGAGGGTGAGGGATGGGCCATTCCCCCCCAGAAATGTCCAGGAACTTGCAGGTGCCTCGGTGGAAGAGTGAGAACTGGCACATCTGGTGCAGTCCATGAGGAGGAGATGCACTGCAGTACTTAATGCAGCTGGTGGCCACACCAGATACTGACTTACTTTTGATTTTGACCCCCCCCCCCTCCCTTTGTTCAGGGACACATTATTCTGTTTCTGTTAGTCACATGTCTGGAACTTGTCTAGTTTATGCCTGTTGTTGAATCTTATGTTCATTCAAATATTTACACATATTAAGTTTGCTGAAAATAAACGCAGTTGACAGTGAGAGGACGTTTATTTATTTGCTGAGTTTATATTATGTTCGCAGATTGTGGTTTAGCTTGCTTAACACCAGGGGGCGTAGTATAATCTATTAATACTAAACTCAACACAAACTGAAGGGAGAGTGAGCGTATACCTTGTATATTTAGTTTTCCAGAAAAGGCATTGACATTTTGGTTTAAGTCACTCCTGTGACATTCACTAGCCTAATTCAGAGCTGCTGCTGATCAGATGGGCTATATGGTGGCCCTATCATCACACACAGAAGGAAGCTGAGTGGAAACGATGGTGGAGGATTGAGTATGTAAGCAAGATAAATGCGGACGGTGGTTAGTATGCGGGATGGAGGATGGATTGTGTGTGTTTTGTCACATATAAAAGTTTATAGTGGTTAGTATTTGGGGTGGATGCAGTAGGGAGAATGTAACCACTAACCAGGGGAGAAGGATAGACATACAGATTACAGTACTGTTAAAAGCATGGGGAAAATCAACTGCAGGCCCTAATTCCAAAAAATGTTTAAACAAAGGTGTGCGTGTGCATGCTTTCGTGTGTCTGAAAGAGCGAGAGAGAGCATGTATTTCTGGCCTGCCTTGGCTGATTGTGGCTAAGGGCAGAGCAGGGTCGGGCTGTGTAATTAGAGAGGTGGAGATGGCGAGAGAGCTCAGCCACATAAACTATACTCTTAAAGACTGTGTCTCTCGCTCTCTCTTTCTCACTCTCACACACACACTTCACCCTCCTCTTCCAATCATTAGGTCAGGCACATTAGCTACACACACACTGCTCACACAGTCAGTTCCTCTTTGTCTTCACAGATGTTTCTCTCCCTCTCTCTACGTATTTCTGAGCACCTCCAAGACGTATGATATCTACTAATGGTCTAGTTACTTTAGACAGAGACGAAAGTAGGGATGTTGGTCGGGGAGGATGGGTGGGCGTAATCTGTGACTGTCTAGCAATCCAAAGGTTGCATGTTCGAGTCACGTCGGCGACAACAGTAGCATTTTAGCTAACCTTTCCCCTAACCTTTATTCTAAACTTAACCCAATTCACCTACCTTGCTACCTAAATGACCTAACCTTTGTCAGTGTAGTTCTAACCCTTAATGTAAATTATCCTAACCATTGTTGTTAGTTCCCTTAACTGCTAACATAAATTCTTCCTGTCATTTTCTTTTGTTCTCACAGCTCAATAAGCAACCTGGTATCAGAGAAAGATGTATAATACTATACGTCCTCCAAAATGTATCATAAGTTAATTATCCAATTTGTAGGCTATTTTGTGACTAGGTAAGACGTATGACACTATACATCCTATAATTCGTATGACATTTTACGACCGCTATTCTATTCATAATGTAACCTAACGTATTGTAATATATCATATGAAAGGGAGTGTCGCAGATTAACATACAGAATAATACAAACTGCCCTGAGTCCACGTTGCTCTATGTCGTCCAGTGTGACCTCTAGCAGCCTTGCGTTGGGTGTCCCGGTCATGTATTTTGGCTCCTTTCCCTTCTTTTGTCCTGTGTCATCCGTCCAGTGTGATCTCTCTGATAGGGGCCTGTTCTTCCAATGTGATCTCTCTGATAGGGGTCTGTTCTTCCAGTGTGATCTCTCTGATAGGGGTCTGTTCTTCCAGTGTGATCTCTCTGATAGGGGTCTGTTCTTCCAGTGTGATCTCTCTGATAGGGGCCTGTTCTTCCAGTGTGATCTCTCTGATAGTGGCCTGTTCTTCCAGTGATTTCTCTGATAGGAGCCTGTTCTTCCAGTGTGATCTCTCTGATAGGGGCTTGTTCTTCCAGTGTGATCTCTCTGATAGGGGCTTGTTCTTCCAGTGTGATCTCTCTGATTACCTTTAAAAAGGGCTTGTTCTTCCAGTGTGATCTCTCTGATTACCTTTGAAAAGGGCTTGTTCTTCCAGTGTGATCTCTCTGATTACCTTTGAATAGGGCTTGTTCTTCCAGTGTCATCTCTCTGATAAACCTCTGATAGGAGCCTGTTTTTCCGGTGTCACCTTTAGCGGCGTTGGTCGAAAAGCGGATGTTTCTGGTTTTCAGGGATACAATATTTTCAACCTAACTTCCGTTTACCCTGAAAAACTGTGTGGACTCTTCTACACCTGCTATCGCAGTGGTGTAAAGTACTTAAGTAGTACTTTAAAGTATTTTTGGGGGGTATCTGCACTTTACTTTACTATTTATATTTCTGGCAACTTTTACTTTTACTTCACTACATTCCAAAAGAAAATAATGTACTTTTTAGTCCATACATTTTCCCTGACACCCAAAAGTACTTGTTACATTTTGACAGGTCAACCCTTCTGCATCTGATCTGGCAGACAACTAAACACAAATGTTTTGTTTGTAAATTATGTCTGAGTGTTGGAGTGTGCCCCTGGCTATCCGTCAAAAAGAAAGAAAAAAAAGAAAACTGTGCCGTCTGGTTTGCTTAATATAAGGAATTTGAAATTATTTTAACTTTTGATACTTAATAACTCTACAGGATCTGTGTCCCCTCCACGGGACGGTTAAGCTAACGTAGGCTAATGTGATGAGCATGAGGTTGTAAGTAACATGAATATTTCTCAGGACATAGACATATCTGATATGGGCAGAAAGCTTAAATTCTTGTTAATCTAACTGCACTGTCCAATTTAGAGTACCTATTACAGTGAAATAATACCATTATATTGTTTGAGGAGAGTGCACCATTATGAACTTGAAAATATTCATATTAATAAACCAATTAGGCACATTTGGGCAGTCTTGATACAATATTTGAACAGATATGCAATGGTTCATTGGATCAGTCTAAAACTTTGCACATAAACTGCCACCATCTAGTGGCCAAAATCTAAATTGTGCATGGGCTGGAATAATACATTATGGCCTTTCTCTTGCAATTCAAAGATGATGGTACAAAAAAATGCATGTTTTTTTCTTTGTATTATCTTTTACTAGATCTAATGTATTATATTTTCTTACATTCATTTCACATTTCCACAAACTTCAAAGTGTTTCCTTTCAAATGGTACCAATAATATGCAGATCCTTGCTCCAGGTCCTGAGCTACAGGCAGTTAGATTTGGGTATGTCATTTCAGGCCAAAATGCAAAAAAGAGGCGGATCCTTAAGATGTTTTAATGAAGTACATTTTAGCAATTCCATTTACTTTTGATACTTAAGTATTTTTTAAAACCAAATACTTTTAGACTTTTACTCAAGTAGTATTTTACTGGGTGACTTTTACTTGAGTCATTTTCTATTAAGGTATCTTTACTTTTACTCAAATATGACAATTTAGTACTTTTTCCACCACTGCTGCTACGCTAGGTTATTCCGGTGTTGGTTTCCCGGCCATGCAGGGAGGGACCGCCACTCAAGCATCCAGTCTCACACACCCTGTCCCGGGCCTGCCTGGCTGGCACAAACAACTAGATTGCTGGTTCTAGATTCACACAGTCACAGGGACATGCATGCAGGCAGGCACGTGCACACACACCCTACCCTAGGCGGCATGTGGTCTTAGAATGAGGGCTTGCAGTTTATTTTTTTCCCACGCATTCAATATTACTGTAATCTACGTTTATCCTTCTCCCCCTGGTTAGTGGTTACACATTCTCCTTGCTGCATCCATCCTCCACCACACATCCTAACCACTGAGTTACACACACACACACACACATCAACTAAAACGGAATCAAAAATATACTGAACAAAAATATAAACTCAACATGCAACAATTTCATAATTTTTACTGAGTTACAGTTCACATGAGGAAATCAGTCAGTTTAAATAGATTCAGTAGGCCCTAATCTATGGATTTCACATGACTGGAATACAGACATAGATCTGTTGGTCACAGACACCTTAAAAAAAATGGGCCTCAGGATCTCGTCACAGTATTTTTGTGCAATGAAATTGCCATCTATAAAATGCAATTGTGTTCATTGTCCGTAGCCCATACCATAACCCTACAGCCACCATGGGGCACTCTGTTCACAATGTTGACGTCAGCAAACTGCTCACCCACACAACGCCATACATGTGGTTTGTGGTTGTGAGGCCGGTTGGACGTACTGCCAAATTCTCTAAAATGACATTGGAGGCGGCTTATGGTAGAGAAATTAACATTCAATTATCTGGCAACAGCTCTGGTGGACATTCCTGCAGTCAGCATGCCAATTTCATTCTGTGGCATTGTGTTGTGTGACAAAATTGCACATTTTAGTGGCCTTTTATTGCCCCGGCACACGGTGCACCTGTGTAATGATCAAGCTGTTTAATCAGCTTCTTTATATTCCACACCTGTCAGGTGGATGGGTTATCTTGGCAAAGGAGAAATGCTCACTAATAGGGATGTAAACATTTGTGTGCACAATTTGAGAGAAATAATATTTTGGTGCGTATAGAAAATATCTGGGATCTTTTATTTCAGCTCATGAAACATGGGACCATCAATTTACATTTTGCATTTATATTTTTGTTCAGTGTATATTTATATGAAAACATATCTGTTTAATAAATATTTTGGAAATCTGTAGAGCCATGCCATCTGTGTCTACCTGTGAATTTACGGTCATCGCCGATGAGAATATGAAACCTATGAATACACCCTGTCCTTCTCAAAATGGAGCCCTGAGGTTTGTGCTTGCACTGAAATACCTTTATCAACACAGCAGTCAGGGCCAGAATATTCCAGGTGGCTAATTCTGTAATAAATAAAATAAACACCTTTCCAACAAGCAGACAAACAAACCTGGACACCTGGAGGAGGGACCAAATAGGCACCAAATAGAAGAACATTTACTGAAACAGGTAGGGACTGTGGGACTTCTTATCGGAAATGCCCAATAGGAAACACAAAAAAAAAATGTTTCCATTGCAAAATGTTTTAAAACATTTTCCATTGCATGCCCTAATGAACACAGCCGTGATCTACTGAACACTGAACTGATCCCAGAACAGACTAACATGCTGTATTACATATAGAAGCCATACAGACATACTGTATGTCATACAGTGTAAGGGAGAAAGCTAATATACAAATTAATTCTAGAAAATATATAATTCATGGGGGAATAATAGAAGAATCCCTAACGTATAAAGACACGATGATTGACTGAACAATCCCCTGGAGATGTCTCCCTTGGAAACGACATGCATAGTCTTAGATACAGTAGATATAGGCCTACTACACTGTATAAAACACAACAGCTGTGATTCCCATAATCTATCAAAACCTTGCAATTTGAAGTCAAAGAGTCAAACAACAGCTTATTGGGGCCACACTTAGGTAGTCCAACAGTGAAGTGACAGCAAGTGACCTTAGAAATCCACCTCTCACGTATCACACGTTCCTCACTGGTGCTATAACCTCATCAATACTCCCATCTCTGACTACCACCCTTACACTAGCAGAGAGAGAGAGACGAGGAGGCTGGGCATATTTTAAAACGTTGGTTTGCGGTTGGGCTCAACAAGGAAATATATACCCTGTGGTTTACGCAGCTTCTTTGGGATACTTGGAACTTGACATTTTGGAACTATTCCTGACATAGCAACTTCCTGTTGGTAGCATTTACACAACACACACACACAGACTTACATAATGTTGGCCTCCTCGAAGACTTGTTGTGTAAAACATCCTGGACCGAGGTTGTGTAAAGGCAACCATCAGCCTATCAGAGAAGAGAATTTGATGGTGTCACTATCAAAAACATGTGACTCTAAATGTGAATGATTTGATGATTAGGTTCATTCACTCATTTATTCATTCATTAATTAATTCAGGACACATAATGAATCTTGAATGTACAGGACATATACGCTCTCATATTGAATGATTGGAATGGTTAAATTGATTAATACATTCAAAGGACAGACACTGATTCTTCTTTCATGTGAAAGGTATTACCCCAGTATTTCATTATGTTTCTGTGATAAAAAGTTTGGATTGTTTTTGACATTAAGATGGATTCCTATCTCTCCTCCCTGTAGAGACAACAGTACCATGCTGTCAATACAGAACATGGAGGATGGAATACTTTTCAATTAGTTGAACCCATTAAGAAGGTGTAGGACATAATTTACAGTCATTCAACCTGGATGTTTTGTTTGAAAGAATACTCGGATCCACCCACTGATGACTCTCCTCCCATACTGCAGATTGTTCTTTTATTAATGTGATCCATTGTGAAAAATGAAGGATACAAACTGAACTGTTTCATCACTTTACCGTTTTATCAAGTGAGATTTGTCTCCTTGTGAGTTTATAAGAGATACAGTGGGTTGTGAGAAGAGACTTTATTTGTTACATGTGACTACATTTTAGCTCTATTGGTACAAGAGGTTTGTGGGATTATGTACAACAGTGAAATTATACACAAACAGTATCTGAAAACAGATAATTATTTCCCAACAGCACCATTTAAAATGCACGCACACCCCAAACTATGTTTATAGTTAAATCAAAATGCAATTAAACAATTGTGTGTGTGTGTGTGTCAGCATTTCTGAGTGAGCAGGAAAATTCTTAAAAAATGAGAGAAGAAATGTGGGAGGGAATGAGGGAGGCAGGAGAAGAAAGAGAGAGATTGACTAGGGACCTCATCTAGCAGGTACACTTACTTGTTCACTCAGTCACTCTCTCCTCTCCCGGTCTGGGACATCTAGGACTGCTGTGTCTGTAGCTTTCTAACAGGTGAGTCCACCCTACTGCTCGTTTATTCTCATTTTATTCCCTTTTTATTGACCTTGCAGTGCTTTTGATTTATAATTCAAATACACATTTTGATTGAAAGATATTAGTCTAGGTAACTTATGTTAAGTTTACATGTTGGCTCTTATCTGGATGTGTCTTCTCATACAGGGATTATCTCAGGTAGGTAAACATGAGTGGTTGCTTCTTTCTACATTAGTTGATCAAAGAATAAAACGTGATTTGATGAACATCAACCATGTTTGTGACTCAACTTTTTTAAATGACGTTTCATTCAAATGCGGAATTTTGTGCCAAATGTAATTATCATA
The DNA here is from genome assembly GCA_003317085.1 of Hucho hucho. Taxonomy (NCBI): domain Eukaryota; kingdom Metazoa; phylum Chordata; class Actinopteri; order Salmoniformes; family Salmonidae; genus Hucho; species Hucho hucho. The sequence goes on along the minus strand of QNTS01003747.1, from coordinate 30,055 downwards.
ATTTATGATAATAGCTCTATTCTGTATTCTGATATGTAATTACACTAAGAAAGTTATGGCTTCTGTGCAACTCAATGTGATCTAGTGTATTATCATGTGTTTCTGAGGATATAGTGAATGTCTCAAACATTTGTGGAGTTATTTAGTCAATTTATAGTATTATGCAATGCTGTCCGTCCTTCTGCCTGTCTGCCTGCCTGTCTGTCTGTGTCTGTGTTGGTGTGAAATATGTTTAAGTAGCTCCAGGGTGATACTTGTACATATCTGGGGTTAGATTTTAAGAACTGATATTTCTAGACTAATTATATGTCTATGTGAAATGCAATCATAGTTCTGTGGTTGAACTTCAGATTTTAATGTCTGGAACTACCAAGAGTTTCTTCATATCCTGCTCATATCAGACTGGTTTCTATCAGGTCCTCTTCATTGTATCTGTAAACTTTGGATTCAACTTATTTTTATGTTGTGCAAACGTATTTTGAGAGAGATTAACCTGTCCACTTACCTGTAGCCTACCTGTCTCCAGCTCTGAATAGGACAGAATAGGCCAACTCTGTCCAGATGATGTCAGTATTGGCCTGCTTGAAGATAGCCATCTTTCTCTCTCTCTCTCTCTCTCTCTTACACCCTTACAATTCCACTATGCTGGTTATGAGCCCAAATAATGCCTCTTCTTTCAGGGTAGCAAAATATTGAATTGGGATTAATCATCTCTCAATAAAATATGATTGATCACACTATCAAATCCACTCAACTAATAAACAACTGATTACTTTCAGTCAATTATGATGACTCTACTAACCCAAGTCTCTCTCTCGCGCTCTCTCTCTATCTCTCCTACACGACACTCCATACGCAGACATGATGCATCGCATCTTCCTCATCTGCTTGAGTTCTCTGCTCCTCCTCCTCTTCCTCTCCTCCTCCGCGCTTTCGGAACCCCGCCGACGGTCGTCATCCTCACCACGCAACAGGACCGCGCGCGCTCCGGTCTCCCCCGCCAAGGTGCGCCTAGCGGGAAACTTCGCCCGGGGACTGAACGAGGGTCGTGTGGAAGTGCTTCACAACAGCACGTGGGGGACGGTGTGTGATGACGAAGTGGATATCGAACTAGCCAAAGTCGTCTGTCGCGAGCTGGGCTTTCAGACCGGCATCACGTGGGCGCACAGTGCCAAATATGGAGAGGGTGATGGTAAGTGTTCCAGAACAGTTGTTGCATTTTTGCAATGATCAAAATGTATCTTTATTTCTGTAATGTAATAAAGATGATATACTATTTAAAATCGAAAAGTACATTAAAAGAAGACAGTCAGCTTCCATCATTTTCGATTTGACTGTCAGATGTTAAAGGTATAGTTCACCCAAATTACAAAATTACACATTGGTTTCCTTACCCTGTAAGCAGTCTATGGACAACATATGACAGGAATACATGATTTAATTTCCCTGTCACTGTTTCCACATGCTAATGTTTTAGCATTTGTTGCACACATCCCATTCAAGTCATTGGACCGATATTAGCATTTTTCACACATCATGTCCGAATCATCTGAAAGTATCAAACATGTATTGTGAAGATTAACAAAGTCAGTTATAGATAATATGAACATGATGTGCAGAAAAAGCTAATATCGATCCATGGGATTTGTGCCACAAATTCTAAAACGTTAGCATGTGGAAACAGTGGCAGGGAAACTCAACTAAAGCATGGATTGCTGTCATTCCTCGTCCATAGACTGCTGACAGGGTATCCAATATATAATTTAGCAATTTGGGTTAACTATCCCTTTAATGCATAGGCCTATCTTTCCAATTCTGTGAGGAGGGCGCCTGCATTCTACCAAGAATTCTGTTCCTAAACCTTTCAGTTCCTTAAGCACTTGACTTTTACTGGCAGGCATGATTAGTAAATAGATATTTCACAACAGCAGTAGCCTATCCCAGGATAGGATAGCAGTGCTAGACAGCTAGCCTATCTACTGCTCTGTCAGTTCACTCACCCTTCCCTTTAATTGTAATTTAAAGGGGGCAATAAAGCATGTCTATAAACCAAGGCAAGTGTAGCACGTCAATGGCAGGGCAAGGCTGTCATTACTCTAAAACAAATGCTCCTCTCAGGCCGTATATTTGCACGCCAGCCTGCCAGGCAGCGACTGTAATGAGGAGTACAGTGAAGTCCCATAAGTTTTGTTTGTATCTTTATGATGGTGGCAGGCTCAGCTCAGTCACTGCAGGGTTATTTTGGTGATGTAATTGGTGATGTAAACTTGAGTGTTGGAGGCCTACAGAAGCTGGGGAGACAGGCTCCCTAGTCCCACAGTTGCATCTTATTACTGTATATGGCATATTTATGGCACATTTTTATAAAATTTGGCTATCAATTATTATATCAGTGAAGGAATGAAGGAATTAATAAAGGGATGGATGATTCAATCAGTCAATCAATCAATCTTTAAATACTTTAATCCGTCCATCCATCCATCAATGACAAGTTCATGTCCATATCCGATAATAACCCTGTTTCCCCTTCCCCAGGTCCTATCTGGATGGACAACGTGCGTTGTGCCGGCACAGAGAAGACTGTGAAAGACTGTAAACATAACGGCTGGGGTGTCAATGATTGCAAGCACTCTGAGGACCTTGGTGTGGTCTGCAGTCCGGAGCGACGACTGGACCAGGTCACGGGGTCACGTAATGGTCAGTCGGTGGCCCTGCGTCCGGATGTCAGCGTCTCGCCCCAGTGGCAGAGCATCCTGGCCAGCCAGAGTAACCCCCGACAGGCCCATCATGGGAACGGACACCCTCCAGAGAGGCCCAGCCTGAGACAGCACCACTACAACCCGGTAGGTAGCATTGCACCTTATACTCTCTATCCCTGCTACCTCTAGTAGTAAAGTAGACGTTGTAGCCTGAGACAACATCAATACAACCTGGTAAGCTGCTGCAGTGGCGACCACCAACTCTTTAACTCTGGTACTTGCTAATGTCTGGTATTTGCTGATCAACCACTGATACTGCCAATGCCAATCAATTAACCAATCAATCTATATATTTACTGTCCCAGTTGGAAATTGAATTTGAAAGTGTCCTTCATCAAACTTGTAAGAAATCCCCTCCCCCCTTCTCCCTCAGTATTCCAGCAAGGTGCGTATCCAGGAGGTGCGTCTGCGGCCCATCCTGATGCACACTAAGAAGCAGGCCCTGATCACTGAGGGCGTGGTGGAAGTGAAGCATGCTGGGAGATGGAGGCAGGTGTGTGACCTGGGCTGGAACCTCAACAGCAGCAGAGTGGTGTGTGGAATGCTGGGGTTCCCTGAGGCAGAACTACACAACGAAAGAGCATACAAGTAAGTAACCCACTCCATTCAGCCCTCAGATCTGCATATTCAGAGTGTTTAATAGTCACATGTACAGGGTTACTGCTGGGTACAGTGAGCTCCAACATGTAGGACTACGTTAAATATATATATATTTTACCTTTATTTAACCAGGGAAGTCAGTTAAGAACACATTCTTATTTACAATAATGGCATAGGAACAGTGGGTTAACTGCTTTGTTCAGCAGCAGAACAACAGATTTTTACCTTGTCAGCTCAGGGATTTGATCTAGCAACCTTTCGGTTACTGGCCCAACGCTCTAAACACTAGGCTACCTGCTCTAACCACTAGGCTACCTGCTCTAACCACTAGGCTACCTGCCACCCCAAAATAATGGAAATGGTAATAAAAAAACAACAATAGAAATAGAAATAGCACAATATACATCATAACAACTGTAGCAGTGATGAATAAATAAATGTCCATTGGGGTGGAGGCAGTGTAAAGGCTGTTGAGGGAGTGGGGAGAATGACCATAGCAAATAGTTGGAAGATGTTGGGGGTGGTTTTCGGACAGGGCTGAGGTTTTGTCCAGATGTACATGTCCTCATGTGTATGGTATCCATATTAGGAAGTCTCTAAGTTGTCAGACAAAACGTCCTCAGTTGTCAGAGTCACTCACTCACCGACCTAACTGTACTTCCTCTGACCCTGTGGAAAACAGTGGTATTAGGCCGGTTTAGTTTAGAACCGAGGGAGAACCACACATTAGCACAACTATTTCTGTCCCATCATGAATGAAAGTCCTCTGTCCAGACTTTCATGGACATCCTACTGTAATTATTTCCTAGTAGTTTTGTCCTGTGTGGCTCATAGCCAGTATAGTGGAATTGTAAGGGAGACGAGCGAGAAACAGGCCAAGGTTGGTGTAGCCTAAAGGACAATTCACAGGCAGCTGAATTCTGTTGTCCTCTTGTTTTTAAACCTGTGAGGTCACAGAAACAATGTTCAAAGAAAGAAGAATGAAAGAAAGGAAAAAAGATGACAACAGAAGAAGAAGAAAAATAAAGTAGGGAGAGGTGGATATATTCAGTAGCATTTGTCTGTTTGTTTTGACAAGTGCAAGGTCCAATGGCCGTGTCCGAAATCTGTCTTGCCTATAGGCTACTTACTAAAACTGCATACTGTGTACTTATTATTGTACCGGATATTTACATTATAGTCATTTAGTTGAACCTCTTATCCAGAGAGACTTTCAGGAGCAATTAGGTTTAAGTGCCTTGTTCGCCAGATTTTTTCACCTAGCCAGCTTGGGAATTCAAACCAGCGACCTTTCGGTTACTAGCACCTCCCCTTCTTTACTGCTAGGCTACCCACCGCCCATAATACGCCCATCATACTATTTAGTATTTAGAACATACTGTATGCAGTAAGCAACAAATATCAACTTACTAGACTCACCTATACTGAGAATGCGTCATTTAATGCACAATTGTGTTGTTTCCCGCCATTCGTTAATTTGGGTACAGCTTGTCACCTCAGCTAATTATAGGCTGTTGTCAAACACACATGGATCTGAAAAGACGACTCTCTTCCTCAATAGTGTTCAGATAATTCTACTACATGAAAAGCCGAAATAAGTATGACATCGAGACATTTAAATCATACAACATTTTCTAAATTTCTAATACTATAAAACATTCTATTTTTGAATACCCAAAATGCCTACTTTTTAGAACACAAGTACGGGTATTTGGCCATTATCTTTTCAAAGTTCAAACCGCCAGTTTGTTTTTCTGTCAGTATGTTTCATTCTCAGTTTAGTAAATAACAAGGCATTTGGGACGGCAGTGGTTGCTTTCTATTTTAATTCAGTTGGGTCTCTGTGTCCTAAGGTTGACCTGGTGTTGTGTTCCCAAAGGGACAAACGGGAGAACACATCTGGAAACGGACAACAAAAAGGGACTTTCTCATTGGCTAAATTCCATCTGTTTCAAAGAGTTTTCTTTCATTTCATGCCTACTGAATGGTACCCCAGTGTTTGTGTGCCTGCTGGTCCAGCTGGTGAAAGCTTTATCCCTGGCACCACATCGCTCTGACATGACTCAGAAAGGCCAGATCTTTTTCACCTCAGATTAGACAGTTAGACATGTTTAAAGTCTGTATAGTTTATTAAGGCCAGTTTGGCTCTTTTATAGTTTTTTTCTCATGGATTTTAATAGTATTTTAGTCCTGGTTGGTTGATAATTTAAGACACTACAGTTTTTATGCATAGCCCTATATCCCACATCCTAAAATAGATTGAGTGATTGACTTACTGATGGTTGGTTGATTGATTGATTTTAACACGGTTTAAAGGTGCAGTCTGTAACGTTTATTATTTTCACATTCGTCCAAGAACCTAAATGAAAATATAATTTATTTCACAGAAAATTAAAGTTACAGATTGCACCTGTAATGTAGTCCTAACCCAGTGGAACCCAATTAGGGCTGGCATGACCTGACATTAATTGACCCACAGTAGCTTGTTCAGACAGTCTCTGGTCCATTCTTAGAAAGCTCCGACGAGACCAGAGCATATGGCTCCTGTCCCCTCCTGGCTCTTGTCCGGGTCTACTGGTCTGGATGAGACCCTGGAGATGTTGTAATTCTAGGTTGGGCAGTACTGAGCCTCTTCAGGGTTTCTGCCCTGCTAGCCGCCAGAGAGAAAAAACATCCCAATTATAGGTGTGTGTGTGTGTGTGTGTGTCTGTCTGTTGATGTCTGTAAGTGTGTGTGTGCATGCATCCTTTGTGTGTGTGAATGTGTGTATCGTTCGTGTGTGTGTGTGTGTGTGTGTGTGTGTGTGTGTGTGTGTGTCTGTGTGTGTGTGTCTGTGTGAGTGTGTGAGTATGTGTGTGTGAGTATGTGTGCATCGTTCATGTGTGTGTGTCTGTGTGTGTGAAGAACAGTGTGTAGGACTGAGCCACTCAGACTACCAAGGGTTTTCTACTGTCTCCAATTATAGCCTGGGCCCAGCTGTGGCCCCGCTGTGTCAGCAACTGTCTGTCTCTCTCTGTCACTGTGGAGATTAGAGGTCCTACAATTGATTAATTGCTCTTCAGCCCAGATGGGGGGGTATCATTTTCCTTAGGGTGACATTTTGTGTGACCAATTCAGTCTCGGTTGGTGTCTCAGATCTGAGCAACCTGAGGGATCCAATGTGAACTTCTCTCTCATTTATATAGCGTCTTTAATTTATGTAGGCCTATGTATGGCGGGCGGCTGTGCTTTATGTGGTTGTGGAGAAGCGTTTAACCGTGGCTGTAATTTATTCAGTTGTGTTTTGACTGACATGTTTTATTGCATGCACTGTACTAGCGTAAGAGATTGTCCATAGCCAAGGAGGAGCTCACAGGCTATCATCTCTGAGCCCATAGAAAAAGGATCATCCATGATAGGAGGACACAGACTATGGAACTCTGCAACTTCATCTGGACAACTCAAAACTGTGGATCTAAGATCAATGGTTCCCAGCAATCACTATCCTGACAAAGACATTTGGTGTTTAAAGTGGTTGCTATTCATATCCTGGGTTCAAACATTGCTGGGGTACTCCTCTTCTTCTGACACTGCAGGGTAAGGGAGGAAGATACTGGAGAGAGAGAGAGAGAGAAGTGAAGGGGGAGAGAAAGTGGTAAAGCGGTAAGGAAAGCAAGGGAGTGTGACGGTGCTGAAAAAAACAGCAGGGTGATTGTTGTCGTTTAGCAACAGGGGTGGGTCCCCCTATAATTAGCCTCTTTCGCTCTCTCTCTCTCTTTCTGGGTTGGTAAACGAGGGGTAGAGCCTGTAACACGCTGATTATACATGCAGACTGGGGCTCTGGGAAGGAGAACCGTTAAACTCATTTAAACACATATCATTATAGAGTCAGAGGTGTAGTGAACAGTAGTTCTGTTTTCTCAACCCCAACCCACCTGCTTATAATGTGTGTTCATACAAGTGTTCATAATATACACTAGCTAGCTAGCTAGCTAACAACTGCACAATCGTGTTAGAGAAAGAGGGATATGTGCACCCTAAATACAGTACCTTCAGAAAGTATTCACACCCCTTGACCTTTTCCACATTTTGTTGTGTTACAGCCTCATTTTAAAATGGATTCAATAGAGATTTTGTGTTACTGGCCTACACACAATACACCATAATGTCAAACTGGAATTATGTTTTTAGAATTACATTTTTTTTAATAGAAAATAAAAAGCTGAAAAGTCTTGAGTCAATAAGTATTCAATCCCTTTGCTATTGCAAGCATAAATAAGTTCAGGAGTAAAAATGTGCTTAAAAAGTCACATAATTAGTTGCATGGACTCACTCTGTGTGCAATAATAGTGTTTAATATGATTATTGAATGACTACCTAATCTCTGTACCCCACACATACAATTATCTGTAAGGTCCCTCATTCGAGCAGTGAATTTCAAACACAGATTTAACCACAAAGACCAGGGAGGTTTTCCAATGCCTCACACAGAAGAGCACCTATTGGTAGATGGGTAAAAATTAAAAACAGCAGACAATGAATACCCCTTTGAGCATGGTGAAGTTATAAATTACACTTTGGGTGGTGTATCAATACACCCAGTCACTACAAAGACAAAGGCGTCCTTCCTAACTCAGTTGCCGGAGAGGAAGGAAACCGCTCAGGGATTTCACCATGAGGCCAATGGTGATTTTAAAACAGTTACAGAGTTTAATGGCTGTGATAGGAGAACACTGAGGATGGATCAACAACATTGTAGTTACTCCACAATACTAACATATTGTGAAAAGAAGGAAGCCTGTACATGCATTGTTTTTACAATAAGGCGCTAAAGTAAAACTGCAAAAACGCTTTTCAACGGCAAAGACTAGGACGTTTTTTAAGGATAAAAATAAACAGAATAGAGCTAAGCACAGGCAAAATCCTACAGGAAAACCTGGTTCAGTCTGCTTTCCAACAGACACTGGGAGACAAAATCACCTTTCAGCAGGAAAATTACATAAAACATAAGGCCAACTATAACTGGAGTTGCTTACCAAGAGGACAGTGGGTGGCAGAGTTACAGTTTTGACTTAAATTGGCTTGAAAATCCATGGCAAGACATGACATGGCAAGACTTAAGGGACAACCAACTTGAGCTTGTGCAAATATTATACAATACTTAGAGACTTACCCAGAAATACTAATCAGCTGTAATCGCTGGCAAAGGTGATTCTAACATGTATTGACTCAGGGGTGTGAATGCTTATGTAAATTAGATATTTCTGTATTTCATTTTGAAAACATTTGCAAAAAAATCTAATAACATGTTTTCACTTTGACATTATGGGGAATTCTGTGTAGATCGGTGAGAGAAAAACATCTATTTAATCAATTTTGAGTTCAGGCTGTAACACAACAAAATGTGGAATAGGTCAAGGGGTATGAATACTTTCTGAGGGCACTGTATCTTCAAAGACAGGAGAAGTAGCATGAATAAGGTTAGAATAGTAGTAACAATACATTGGTTTTGTATAGCACTTTTTTTCAATGTCTTAAAGATGCTTTGAAGTTAGGTTTAAGTTAAGGGAACTTAGGTGAAGTTCCACCAAAGTTCAACCAAATATACTGTAACTGAATCAATGGAGTCTGGGATATGGTTGACATGTGGTTTTCTTTCCTCGGTGCTCAATTTAGTCAGTGCCAGTGTGGTGAGGGAAATAGTTGGTTTGATTGGTGTGTGGTGAGGTCACAATTATGTCACAGACATTCTCTCCCCTGGTTACGTGTGTGTGGGTGGGTGTGTGTGTGCGGGCGCGCCTTTGCGTATATGTGTGTGTGTGTGTGTGTGTGTGTCTATTCTCTGGGTTACGAACGTGTTACAACAGAGACACATGGTGGATACATCCAAGTTATTTTACGAATGTCATTTAAGAATAAGTGTTCAATTCAATTCGCAGTGTGTGTCTGTCTCAATCCACCACAAGCCCTTTAGCATGACCTTACTGCTGCAGTATATGTCTGTCTGAACATTACTCGTACATATAATTCAACTTTTGATGGCTTAAGCTAACATCCACAGGGTGCTGGCCCATGTTGACTGAAATGCTTTCTACAGTTGTGTCAAGTTGGCTGGATGTCCATTGGGTGGAGGACCATTCTTTATACACACAGGAAACTGTTGAGTGTGAAAAACCCAGCAGCGTTGCAGTTCTTGACACAAACCTGGTGAGCCTGGCACCTACAACCAAACCCTGTTTAAAGGCACTTAAATATTTTGTCTTGTCCATTCACCCTCTGAATGTCACACATACACAACTCATGTCTCAATTGTCTAAAGGCTTAAAAATCCTCCCCTTCATCTACACTGATGGAAGTGGATTTAACAAGTGACATCAATAAGGGATCATAGCTTTCACCTTGTATCACCTGGTCAGTCTATGACATGGAAAAAGCAGGTGTTCTTAATGTTTTGTATACTCAGTGTATACCTCCATTCATTTTTGTAACTGGTACTGGGCTACCTTCAGACTAGTCTTGTGAGGCTTGTGGGCATCCTAAAGCAAATACAACTGACATGTATTTGTTTGTGAGAGTCTCATCTTTCCATGGAATGGTCATATTAGTTTGTTGGCCAAACCGTTCTGACGCTACAGACGTCTTCGTGAGAAGACACATTTTTGGGATGTTTCCTGGTCTGACAAACACCGCTGTAGCTCGGCCACCTTCCACCCCAGTTGCGGCTACCAGCTCTCAGTCTCACGCCAGAATTGGCTCATAGACACCTTTCATAGTCTGGAAACAAGTATTGTTTATAACGTAGCAGGTGAGCACTTGGCCATACTGTAACACAAAAGTAAGCCAGTACTATCACGTTTTAGGGAAGACCCAGATGCAGACAGTGTTGAAGTAACAAAAGTTTATTACTAGAACAGGGGGCAGGCAAAACGACAGGTCAAGGGCAGGCAGAGGTCAGTAATCCAGATCAGAGTCTAAACGGTACAGAACGGCAGGCAGTCTCAGGGTCAGGGCAGGCAGAGGTCAATATTCCAGTGTGATGTGACAAGGTACAGAACGGCAGGCAGGCTCAGGGCAGGCAGAATGGTCAAAACCGGGAAAAATAGAAAACAGGAACTAGAAACAGACAGGAGCAAGGAGAAATATGCTGGTAGGCTTGACAAACTAAACAAACTGGCAACAGACAAACAGAGAACACAGGTATAAATACACTGGGGATAATGGGGAAGATGGGCGACACCTGGAGGGGGGTGGAGACATGCACAAAGACAGGTGAAACAGATGACGGGTATGGTCAAATAAATAGTGAGGGGTACTTCATACCGGTTGAACATGACCCTATCCCAATAATTAAAACAAAGATGCCTAGAAAACAAATACTATTATTTATCATTACCGCATTTCACCTGCGTGAACAATTAGCGAATGGGCTTGAAAACGTGTGGAATACGCTCCAAAATGTGGTGTGGTACTCTGATAACAGTGACATTTTAGTGACAGTTACAAGTGCAGGCCTGATGGATGACATTCATTACACTTCTTGGTGTTTTGTAACAGATGTCTCTTTCCATTTGATTGTATTTAACCTTTATTTAACTAGGCAAGTCAGTTAAGAACAAATTCTTATTTACAAAGACGGGCCTATCCCAGCCAAGCCCTTACCCGGACAATGCTGGGCCAATTGTGCGCCGCCTTATGGGACTCCCAATCATGGCCGGTTGTGATACAGCCTGGAATCGATCCAGGGTCTGTAGTGACGCTTCTAGCACTGAGGTGCAGTGCCTTAGACCGCTGCACCACTCGGGAGACCAGGCTCCTCGTTAGGGCGTACACCTTTCACCAGCGTTATGTGCATAATGACACTCACCTGGACTCCATCACCTCCTTGATTACCTGCCCTATACAGTTGAAGTCGGAAGTTTAGCCAAATACAGCCAAATACATTTAAACTCAGTTTTTCACAATTCCTGACATTTAATCCTAGTAAAAAATCCCTGTCTTAGGTCAGTTAGGATCACCGCTTTATTTTAAGAATGTGAAATGTCAGAATGATAGTAGAGAGAATTATTTATTTCAGCTTTTTTTCTTTCATCACATTCCCAGTGGGTCAGAAGTTTACATACACTCAATTAGTATTTGGTAGCATTGCCTATAAATTGTTTAACTTGGGTCAACCATTTTTGGGTAGCCTTCCACAAGCTTCCCACAATAAGTTGGGTGAATTTGGCCCATTCCTCCTGACAGAGCTGGTGTTACTGAGTCAGGTTTGTAGGCCTCCTTGCTCGCACACACTTTTTCAGTTTTGCCCACAAATTGTCTATAGGATTGAGGTCAGGGCTTTGTGATGGCCACTCCAATACCTTGACTTTGTTGTCCTTAATGCATTTTGCCACAACTTTGGAAGTATGCTTGGGGTCACTGTCTATTTGGAAGATCCATTTGCGACCAAGCTTTAACATCCTGACTGATGTCTTGAGATGTTGCTTCAATATATCCACATCATTTTCCTGCCTCATGATGCCATCTATTTTGTGAAGTGCACCAGTCCCTCCTGCAGCAAAGCACCCCCACAACATGATGCTGCCACCCCCGTGCTTCACGGTTGGCAAGGTGTTCTTCGGCTTGCAAGCCTCCCCCTTTTTCCTCCAAACTTAACGATGGTCATTATGTCCAAACAGTTCTATTTTTGTTTCATCAGACCAGAGGACATTAAACCAAAAAGTACGATCTTTGTCCCCATGTGCAGTTGCATACCGTAGTCTGACTTTTTTATGGCGGTTTTGGAGCAGTGGCTTCTTCCTTGCTGAGTGGCCTTTTAGGTTATGTCGATATAGGACTTGTTTTACTGTGGATATAGATACCTTTGTACCTGTTTACTCCAGTGTCTTCACAAGGTCCTTTGCTGTTGTTCTGGGATTGATTTGTACTTTTTGCACCAAGGAACGTTCATCTCTAGGAGAAAGAACGCGTCTCCTTCCTGAGCAGTATGACGGCTGCGTGGTCCCATGGTGTTTATACTTGCGTACTATTGTTTGTACAGATTAATGTTTTACCTTAAGGTGTTTGGAAATTGCTCCCAAGGATGAATGAGACTTTTTTTTCTGAGGTCTTGGCTGATTTCTTTTGATTTTCCCATGATGTAAAGCAAAGAGGCACTGAGTTTGAAGGTAGGCCTTGAAATACATCCACAGGTACACCTCCAATTTACTAAAATAATGTCAATTAGCCTATCAGAAGCTTCTATAGCCATGACATAATTTTTTGGAATTCTCCAAGCTGTTTAAAGGCACAGTCAACTTAGTGTATGTAAACTTCTGACCCACTGGAATTGTGATACAGTGAATTATAAGTGAAATAATCTGTCTGTAAACAATTGTTGGAAAAATGACTTGTGTCATGCACAAAGTAGATGTCCTAACCAGCTTGCCAAAACTATAGTTTGTTAACAATAAATTTGTGGAGTGGTTGAAAAACGAGTTTTAATGACTCCAACCTAAGTGTATGTAAACATCCGACTTCAACTGTCACTCCCTTTGGTTTCTTCCCCTGTCGTCATTGTTTCTGTTTCATGCCGGTGCGCTGTTCGTGTTTCTTGTTTTGTTCATTTATTTATTACATGTTTTCACTCCCTGAACTTGCTTCCGAACTCTCAGCACACTCATTACAGTGTTAATGTGCCATTAGAAGGTAAACATTTAAAAAGTTAAACAACAAATATTTCCTATTAGGCTCCACAGTGATGAGAGATGATATTACAGTAAATGCATAATGATTATGTATATAATTCTATATTTAGGTCAACAACAAAAATAGTGCAAGGAGGTACCGTACCGGAAAGAAGTGACATCTACTTTCCCATTGTAACAGGACTTAAAGCTAGCTGCTTTACAACACCAGAGCTGTGACAATGTCTCTCTTCATTCCAACATCCTTCTTTGTAGAGTTTGTGACTAGCAAGACAGGAATGTGTTAGTTTCATGTTGGAAATCCAAATATCCTGTGTTATGAATATCCGTAGATGTATTTGTTTCCCTAAGTGCAGCTGACTGAGTTTTGTTTGTGCGTGTGTGTGTGGGTGTGGGTGTGTGTGTGTGTGTGCGTGGGTGTGTGTGTGCGTGGGTGTGTGCGTGTGTGTAGTCTACCTCAACTCCTGTTTGGCACTCTCTGCATCTGGGGGTGGGAACTGTGGGACGGCTGTTTGGATGCAGATCAACCTTGTTTGTGTGTGTGTATGTGAGCGAGTGGGAGGGAGGGAGGGAGAGAGAGAGAGAGTTTCTCGGACAGACTGACCAGTTCTTACGGTTAAAGTGGGCCAACACTGTTTGTTTGTGTGTGTGTTTTGTTTCAACCTTTTCCCAGCAATGTCGTCCATAGTTGGTGTTGAAAGTCACATTTCTTCAGCCTACACATGGTTGGTTAGGTTAATGAGTAGTTTCAAAAGGCGTGGTGTTTAGGTTGAATCCCTTTCTCGCATTCCAGAGTTATTTACAAATGTTGTTGTACTAGCAATGTTCTTGTAAAATGCCAAGTAAGCGTTTGTTATTGGAGCCGTAGTCCCTCCCTGTTTTATTCTGTTTGCTTCCATTTGGTGTCTAACGAATACAACCCAGTTGTTTGAGCAGACCTACTGTATGTTGGCAACAGACATCATTGTTTTTCTCTTAAAGCCTGGCTTAGCTGGCGGTCCAAAACATACACTACCTGTCACGACTTCCCGCCGAAGTCGGTGCCTCTCCTTGTTCGGGTGGTGTTCGGCGGTCGACGTCACTGGTCTTCTAGCCATCATCGATCCTCTTTTCATTTTCCATTTGTTTTGTCTGTGTTTCCACACCTGGTTTCAATTCCCTCATTACATGTTTTGTATTTAACCCTCTGTTCCCCCTCATGTCTTTGTGTGGGATTGTTCATTGTAGTGCTTGTGCACTTTATTTACTGGTGCGTTACGGGCTATTTTGTGCCCATTTTCTCTCGTGTTGTTTGAACCGTTGGGTTGTTTAATAAACAACTAAGTTTATTACCCAGTTTTGCGCTCCTGCGCCTGACTTCTCTGCAACCAGTTACGCAACCCCTACACTACCGTGTGTGGTACAGAGACCTACTACACTCTGTCCAGTCGTTCTAAACATACACACAGACATCTACACCACAACATAAAGGGAAGAGAGACAGGAAGTGTTGGTCAGAGAGAAGAAGGGACAAATTCACAATCCCACCTACACACACTTACAACGATTTACTGTATCTCAACACAGATGGGCCTTTCTTTAGGCTGACATATTTATCTATGTAAGTGTATTTCTACTGGTTGGCATCCGTAAGGCCAATAATGACAGGTACAGATGCTTCTAGGCCATAACTGTTTCTGTCTGTGTCCATGTCCACCAGCAACACATGCCTACCGATGTGGCTGATAAACAGTGTGTGTGGGGGAATCATTCTGTGTGGCATGGACCATACAAACACCAGATATCTACAGTCAGTGTGTGGGCATCACTGTGTGTGGCATTAACCAAGCACATGAGCCAGTTGTCGTCTACAAAAGCTGACTCTGTATGCAAGCTTTAGTCATCACACCTCACAGGACTAACAGGTGTTTCACGAAACCTCAACTAATAAACGGAAGAGATACTAACGTCCTTTCCTATGTTTCCTGTTTCTTCACAGGAAAATCTGGGACACCAAGCTCGCTGATCCATCCACAAAGTAAGACCAACTCAGATGTTGGAACATCTCAACTAACTACAAATTCTTTGTTCTCCAGATGTTGATAATGTTTGTTGTATGTGATTTTAGCACATATGACTGTATGCACACATGACTGTAAGTCACTTTGGATAAAAGTGTCTGCTAAATAGCATCTACAATTTATTTTATTTTATTTTTTATTTTACCTTTATTTAACCAGGTAGGCTAGTTGAGAACAAGTTTTCATTTACAACTGCGACCTGGCCAAGATAAAGCACAGCAGTTTGATACATACAACAACAAAGAGTTACACATGGAATACACAGACATACAGCCAATAATACAGTAGATAAATGACAATAAAAAAATAAGTCTATATACAGTGAGTGCAAATGACGTAAGATAAGGGAGGTAGGGCAATAAATAGGCCATGGTGGAGAGGTAATTATAATATAGCAATTAAACACTGGGATGGTAGATGTGCAGAAGATAAATGTGCAAGTTACTGGGGTGCAAAGGAGCAAGATAAATAAAAAAATAAATACAGTATGGGGATGAGGTAGTAGGATGGGCTGTTTACAGATGGGCTATGTGCAGGTGCAGAGATCGCTGGAGCGAGTGCTGCGGGTGGGTGCTGCTATGGTGACCAGTGAGCTGAGATAAGGCGGGGCTTTACCTATCAGAGACTTGTAGATGACCTGGAGCCAGTGGGATTGGCGACGAGTATGAAGTGAGGGCCAGCCCACGAGAGCGTACAGGTGGCAGTGGTGGGTAGTATATAGGGATTTGGTGACAAAACGGATGGCACTGTGATAGACTGCATCCAATTTGTTGAGTAGAGTGTTGGAGGCTATTTTATAAATTACATCGCCGAAGTCGAGGATCGGTAGGATGGTCAGTTTTACGAGGGTATGTTTGACAGCATGAGTGAAGGATGCTTTGTTGCCAAATAGGAAGCAGATTCTAGATTTAATTTTGGATTGGAGATGTTTGATGTGAGTCTGGAAAGAGAGTTTACAGTCTAACCAGACACCTAGGTATTTGTAGTTGTCCACATATTCTAAGTCAGAACCATCCAGAGTAGTGATGCTGGACGGGCGGGCAGGTGTGGGCAGTGATCGGTTGAAAAGCATGCATTTAGTTTTACTTTCATTTAAGAGCAGTTGGAGGCCACGTAAGGAGAGTTGTATGGCATTGATGCTCGTCTGGAGGTTAGTTAACTTCTTACGGAGTGGTGGTGCGCTAGCGCCCCACTCCCAACACTACCCGGTGAAATTCAAAATCCAAAAGTTGAATTATTAAACATGCATCAATATACAAGTGTTTCATAGTCATCAAAAGCTCTGCTTCTTGGCAATATCACAGCGTTGTCAGATTTCAAAAAGGCTTTACGGCAAAAGCACCACATTTGATTGTTTGAGGGTAGCACCTAACATATTTTTCCCATTACCATAAATTCATAAGCCTCCACGGTTCACAGAAAACACATTTCACAGCGAAAACAAATCAATTACCTTTTGAAGAACTTCTGCTGAGGGCTTCCCAAGTGTCCAACGAAGACAATCCATGGTTCTTTTGTTAGAAAAAGTAATGTATTATATCCATAAATCTCCGTTTGGTTGGCGCGTTATGATAAGAAAATACAGCCTCCAATCGTCCATTGAAACGTGAAGAGAACTCGTTCAACTTATACCTATAAACTTGTCCAAGAACAATCAAACATAATTGTAAATGTATCCTTAGGAACACTTTTATGTATAAATAGTATAATATTTCAACCGGAATATAAACTGGGCGATAAGAAAGGAAAAAACCAAAGAACGCGCCAGCCGTGAACGCGCATTTACTACTATTGACATCTATGTGGACACTTCCTTATTCATCTTCTTCTCTGCTCTAAAAGCATCTAAAAAGAATCAGAACACTTTCTCGAGACTGTTGACATCCAGAGGAAGCAATAGGTACTGCATTCATATGCCCTTATATGGGCATTTTCATAAGGGAGGGGTTCTAAATTAGGCAATTTGTCAAAACCACTTTTTCCAGGACAGAAATTCCTCGGGTTTTCGCCTGCCATATCCGTTCTGTTATACTCACAGACAAAATGTTAACACTTTTAGACAATTCAGAGTGTTTCCTATCCAATGGTACTAAATATGTGCATATCCTATTTTCTGGGCCTGAATGGGAGGCATTTTACTTTGGGCACGCCAGGGTCTCCAAAACAGTCACCTCGTGCGCTGCTCCCAAAGAAGTTAACACAGTGTCCAAAGAAGAGCCAGAAGTATACAGAATGGTGTCGTCTGCGTAGAGGTGGATCAGAGAATCACGGGCAGCAAGAGCGACGTCATTGATGTGTACAGAGAAGAGAGTCGGCCCAAGAATTGAACCCTGTGGCACCCCCATAAATATACTATAGTAATGCATTATAAAGTATTCATACGAAGTGTTCCTGGATAGTCCTTGTCTTGTTCCTCTCCTTCATGGAACTGAGATTACATAAATTACCAGACGTTAGCTATGTACACATTAAAGTTAGGTGGGACTTGCGAAGCAAAAGTTCAGACTTTAAAACTTTGTCATACTTCTTATTCTTCTGCACCCTACTCCTCTTTCACCGTTTAAGCTAGAAACGCCATTCAAACTTTAAAATGCAGACTGGTCTGGAATAGTATGCTTGCATACAACTTTTTTTATATTATTTATACTTTTTAAACTATGATCTTTTTGGTCTTTCTTTTTTTCCATCTTCATTCACTTTAATGTGACTTTTCAACATTATAAAGCTCCCCATTGTGATGTCATCACTTCCAACTTCTATTCACTGTAAATGTAACAATGCAACTTTTGACATAAATCAGCTGTTTGACCACTTTGCCAAACACTTAGAGGCTATGACATCTTCCTCTACCTCTCTACTATTCAAATAATAACAGAATTATCTAGTACCGATCAAAAGTTACAGCTGTTTAAGTGACCGCATCAACAACATTTTCTTTAATAAACAACTGACATTTTGACCACTTTCCCCAAAGAAGTTAGACAAAAAGTTAGATGGTGTGACATCTTTGTCTATTTCTCTGCTATTCAAATCTGGAAATAAGAACAGAAATGTCAATCAAGAGGTACACTACGGATTTAATGATACAGCTGTTTTAGTAACTGCATTAACATATTTTTCAAACAACTGCAGTTTTGTACACTTTCGCAAAAACGGAGAGGTTACTCTCTGCTATTCAGATCTGGAATCGTAACAGAAACATCTTGTACAGATGTAACGATACAGCTGTTTTAGTAACAGCATCAGAACTTTTCGTCTGAATTTTTTCAAACAACTGCCATTTTGACCACTTTCCCAGCACTTTAGACAAACATGTAGAGGTTATGACATCTTGGTCTACTTCTGTGCTATTCAAATAGCACAGACACACACACAGACACCATCCACACATTCAACCAAACATTCATTCCTTTATCATACCAATCAGTCCAACTTAACCTCGTTTTATCCCTTCATCCCTCCATCCATTAGGTCTTCCATCCCTCCGTCCATCCCTGTATCCTTACTTTATATTTATTTATCCAGTCATAACTTTCTTTTAACAGCTTTATCCTATGATTTATGACATTTATCTTTGGTTAAAGTAAGGGATAAATGCTTGGGATAAAAATATATATTTTTTAATGTATTTTAAACTTCAACAATGCCTCCTTATCTTATTATACTGTATTATGACAGTTATCATATACTGTGATATTCTAGTAGGCTGGTCTGAGTGTAGTTATTTGTGATAAAATATGTGATCTAACTACCACACAATCCAAAGTAATAAGGTTGATAGTGTAGTCTATCAAAGTAATCAGACCAATTATTTTACTGAATTTAATTTAGAGTATATTGAACTTCTTGGCTTTAGTAATACATTTTAAACATATTCCACTACCACACAAATACTTGTAAAGAATTTAAGCAAGTCCCACCAATTTTTCTTAATGGAAAATTACCATCTAGTATGTTATAATGTGTTATAATGTGTTATAAAGCATTCTAATACACTTACAACCTCTTCTCTCCCCCTTCCTAGGCTGAGCCTCATGGCTAGTAAGAAGAGTTACTGGGTAGAGAAGGTTCACTGCCTGGGGTCAGAGACCAGCCTATCAGAGTGTCACACTCAACTGTCCATCCCACTTAGCCCCTCCCCCTGTAAGAGCGGGAGACACGTGGTGGCGAGGTGTGTACCGGGACCACAGTTTGGGCACATGTCATCTGGAAGACCCCAAGCAACCCACCCAATTGTAGTAAGAGACAGACTCTCCTTCTCTATCTCTTTCATTTTCTCTCTCTCTCTTTCATTTTCTCTCCAACGCTCGCTCTCTCTCTCTCTCTCTCTCTCTCTCGCTCTCACCATCTCTCTCTGTGCCTCTAATTCTGTCTCTCCCACTCTAGCCAGTGCGTCTGAAGGCTGGCCCCAGGCTGGGTGAGGGCCGTGTGGAGGTGCTGAAGGAGGGGAAGTGGGGTACCATCGTAGACCACCTGTGGGACCTCAACTCAGCCAGCGTAGTGTGCAGGGAGCTGGGCTTTGGAACTGCCAAGGAGGCCCTCACTGGAGCTCAGATGGGACAAGGTAGGCTAGGACTCTCTATCTGTTATTCTCTGTCTTTTTGTCTGACTCTGTCTTTCCTACAGGGGTCAAGGGTTAGACTGTTATTATCTCTGGCAAAGGAAAAAGTTCACCCCAGTTGTGCCATGTGAACATCCAGCCCTGTCTGTTTCATTCAGGGTCTTTTGCACCTGAGGGAACACACCCATGATAAAGTTGTGTGTATTTCTCTATGTCTGTCCTGGCTTAGGTCACAGGAACAGTGTACCTCTGTATCCTGAGTACCTTAGACTGTTTACGATTCCAATGTGAGTCAGAGGGACTTTTCCTGCCGTGTTTAGGACTGATCTTAGGACTTTACGCCCGTCTGCCGCTGAATGGTCTGAGAATGTGTGTGGATTTGTACATGAGCCTGATCTGTGGTTCACACATTGTTAGCGGGTTTCCTCTGTCCTCCAGCTTGGTCACTGCAGCTGTAGTGTAAATCAAAGCACCATGTCTGCCACCACGTTCTGTAACATGTTGACTGAGTTCTGCAGGCCACATTAACATACTGTACTATTTGTGATGTTGGAAAAAGCCTATATTAAGAGTCCAGATGACAGGGCAGAGACTCACGGACACAGATGGACGGACAGACAGGAAATGTACAGAGAATAAGTGTTTATGTACTGTAGTTTGGTAAGCACAAAAGAGAGACATGTTCTGTTTAATAACTTATGTCGTTTTCGCGCAATATTCTCAATAAGTTCAGTAAATGCAGTCAGTAAACATTGGTTTAAATATAGCATTGACAATAAATAATTTTAGATAAATAAGCAACGCTATATTTAACATTAGCACATGCCAATCAAACAGACAAATAAAAATCTTTAAGACTTTTTAGGGAGCTGGAAACGGAATGATTCTGGTGACATAGTTAGTGTGAATAGCCCAAATAGTTAGTTAGTGGTTATGATGAAAACCCTAGGATTTCCTTCTCTCTGAAATTAAGCGGGGTTTAGGGAACATTAATTAAGCATGGTTTAGGGAACATTAATTAAGTGTGGTTTAGGGAACATTAATTAAGCGTGGTTTGGTGAACATTAATTAAGTGTGGTTTAGGGAACATTAATTAAGTGTGGTTTAGGGAACATAAATTAAGCGTGATTTACGGAACATTAATTAAGTGTGGTTTAGGGAACATTAATTAAGCGTGGTTTAGGGAACATTAATTAAGTGTGGTTTAGGGAACATTAATTAAGCGTGGTTTAGGGAACATTAATTAAGTGTGGTTTAGGGAACATTAATTAAGTGTGGTTTAGGGAACATTAATTAAGCGTGGTTTAGGGAACATTAATTAAGTGTGGTTTAGGGAACATTAATTAAGTGTGGTTTAGGGAACATTAATTAAGCGTGGTTTAGGGAACATTAATTAAG
>QNTS01003746.1:57543-110197 GCA_003317085.1 Hucho hucho | reverse complement strand
TGACCAAATACTTATTTTCCACCATAATTTGCAAATAAATTCATTAAAAATCCTACAATGTGATTTTCTGGATTTTTTTTCTTCATTTTGTCTGTCATAGTTGAAGTGTACCTATGATGAAATTTACAGGCCTCTCTCATCTTTTTAAGTGAGAGAACTTGCACAATTGGTGGCTGACTAAATACTTTTTTTCCCCACTGTAGGTGTTCCTTTTGTCCAGGTGGGACGGGCAGTGTGGAGTGCGTTTGAGATTGCGTTATCTATGGATCTGTTGGGGCGGTATGCGAATTGGAGTGGGTCTAGTGTATCCGGGAGGATGCTGTTGATGTGAGCCATGACCAGCCTTTCAAAGCACTGCATGGCTACCAGCGTGAGTGCTATGGGGCGGTAATCATTTATCTCCCTCTTTATCTTTATCCCTGTATCTCTCTCTATCTCCCTGCTGTGTCTACAGGCTCTGACAGGCAGCGCTTTGCCCTTCCTTGTTCCCTGGCAGGACTGGCTGACATCCACTGGCACTCCTCACCACCTCTCATTAATCTCCCTGCGGGCACTGTCCTCACCAGCATGCCACCCCGCGCCATGCAACGCCGCGCGCCATGCCACCTCTAACCTGGCACAGCTAACCCGATCCCCTCTGAGAAAAACACACATCAGCTCATAAGATAATGATTCAGAAGATGGAGGAAGTCCAGTGAAGTTCATCGACAAGATGCTCTCACACCCATGTCTCTGGGGCTGTGTGTAATGCTGTGGGCTTTTTCAGGGCTGGAGTGGAGAGAAGCTTTGATCCACTGTATTGTAATGTGAGATGTACATGAAGCCAGCCAGGGGATAACACCCTGTGGAGGTATTATAGTGTCAACACAGAGTTAACTGTGTTGTTGAGCTCAGTTATCAGACTGACTGTAGTATAGATTGACTGCATGGGCCAGACTGGGGTCACTGGCTTCAGTAACAGTCTGAGTGAGAATAATGAACAATTGCTCAAACAGTGATTCTCTCACTGTGTAGCGAGCAGAGAGATCCCAAGATCAACACTAAATCTAACTGAATGAGGAAGGAGAGTTCAATGTGATTACATGTCTTAACTGCCTGTAACAGTGGAGCACTGCTTACACTGATGGAGTCTGGCATGTAGCTGGCTGAAGCAGTGGCCCTGCTTAGTGTTATGTGTTCTCAGACAAGTGTGATGATTATATGGTTTTCCCAGCTCCACTGCTACTCCCAGACCAGTGCTATTCTCTAAATGTGAACTGTAAATCACCAAGACATCTGGGCAAAAACAAGTCTCTACTACTACTATGTCTACTACTACTACTACTACGTCTCTATCACGGCAATACTACTATCACGTCACTACTCTTCTACTATTCTATATGAACAGGAGAAGCCCGGGTGAGCATCCTTTTCTAACATATCCTCCAGATACAAGACAAATAGCATGTGAGGAAAGTGAGTGCAGAATCTAACAGCAGCATCCTTCCTCATAACAGGGCTTTTGTCAAACACCATGAAGATGCACTGACTCACTCTACATCCTGCTCCTTTGACATAGAAGCACTGGAGTCAGTATACATTAAATATACAGTATGTACAAGAATCTCTGCTCTTTGTCTGGAAGGGCTGGTGTTTCCGGAGGGGTTTGTATAGCAATAACATAACAGTTATCTTACTGTTGGTACTTTATTTGTGAGAACAAATATAGGTGCAGAAGCCTACTTTTATCGATTATCTAGATCTCGTTGCCTGGCTCATTTATTTCGTTTTTCATGATTAAAATGTTGGAATTGGAAACATTTCACCTTTTCATAGAAAGCATACACTCTTTTCTTTCATTGATATGTCTGGTTCAGTTCACATAAAAAACCTGTCGTGGCTTTTTGGCTGTGTCACCCTTTTTGGCTGTGTCACACTCCCTGAGCAATCAACGTAGTTGGACCACAACTAAACTCAACAAGATGACTCATCTTCTTTTGAAATACCTCTGCTGTTTCAATGACAGGGAGACAGTTTGAATGTGTGCAAATCTTCATTGCTTTTAGTAGGTTCGTTTTCTATTCTATCCCAAAAATAAACAGTGGAACACATTAAGATCTGGTTCTTCAATGCATGCAGCAATTAGATACTCAACAGGGCGAAGGATGTTCATTTCTGGATGACTCACTAGATTGTTCTGTTCTCTGACGTGGAGAGCTGTGTAGGCCATAGAAGACACTGACACTGATTTAGAAACATCTTTGTTGCTATTGCTACCATTCTGTCCGGGCTAGAAGCTATCTGGACTGGATGTCTGACATGCTGTCTGTGTACTGTGTACAGTACACTGTGCTGTTGTAGTCTGTGTGCTGTGTCAGAGGCCAGTGTTTTATTTCACCCAGAGTCTGAAACATGAGCCTACATCACAACTATGTGTCCCACGGGGCTATTCACAGTCTAATGAGTTGTAAACATGGTGCTTATGATGTTCCATGACCCCTAGGAAGGTCACAGTCATAGTGGAGGAAGGGGATAGTGGTAGTCATTTAAATGGGGTTGCCATACAGTACACAAGGCGCTGGATCTATTATAGTAGGCTATATAAATCAGTGTAGCACCTGACATCATACACCCAGGTCTCCTGACATTAGCCATTAGACTGACTCGGGGTCTGCTGTTACAACACGCTTTACTCTAGCCAAGGAATTCGCTAGCTTTGATTAAGACTGGCTGCTGCAGCTGTGTCCTTGTGCTGTTGATGGCCATGCCACCACGCCAATCTGTGGCTTTGCGTCTCTTTCTCTCCACTGTGCTGTTCCGAGACATCTCTATTAAATCCTATTTGTGCATGCACAGCTTTATTATTCTGATTTAATATAACAATGCTTTCCAATATCCATTCTGCTTCCTTCACTTTATATTTATGCCACTTCGCCAGCCAGGCTCCCCCTGCCTGGCTCGATGCATGGCCTGGCAGGAAGGAAGCACAATGGATATTAAATCAGATTTATCATCAGGCAATAGAGTGGTGTCTGACCCACAGCTCTGCTTGCCTGCCTGCCTGCTGGGGAACGGGGAACCAACCCCTCCCCTCCGCTCCTCACCCAACGGCCCAGGGTGACAATACAGCCCCTGCAAAATTGATGGCCCCTCAATTTGCTCCCTGGAATTGGTTACATTCCATTTTGGAATGACACTGGGGCAAAATGGAATTAGGGACAGCAGTTCTAAATGTGCTCTGTTGGAATAACTGCGGAGAGCAAGGCTGAATGCTTATATGAGCACAGGAACGCTTTAGATCAACCATTCCTACATCTCACCCTGTCAGTTCTATCTGAATTTTGAAAGGGTGTTTAACCCAATGAGTACGTTTGATCTGCAGGCTTTTGGGTTGTACCATTGGATTTGTCTATTTCTTCTGTATCCGTTGGTACCATTAGTCTGTGTGTGTGATTAACTGGGGTTGAGCTAGAGTGGTGTTTGTGAGATTTGGGGGCGGATCCCAAAGAGGGCCCCGGGGCCAGGACTTTTAAACAAAAACGTCTGTAGAGTCCGAATGGTTTGAACTACAAACTGCTAAAAGCTATCTTTGAAAAGCTGAGAGTCTCAGAAACACGCACATGTAATGTTTTGCTCTATGACGCTCCCAAACTACACAAGCCGTTAGAAGGGAAAGGGTTCTTCTACATATAGGAAATCCAAAGACTTAATGTCTACAATACTGTGATATTTGGTATTTTATTAGGATCCCCATTAGCTGTTGCAAAAGCAGCAGCTACTCTTCCTGGGGTCCACACAAAACATGAAACATGACTTAATACAGAACATTAATAGACAACAACAGCTCAAGGACAGAATTACGTAAATTTGAAAAAGGTACCAGTGGTCTACATATCAATCAGTCAGATCAAGGTCAAATAGGTAGGTGGTGTGCCGTGAGATGTTGCTTTATCTGTTTTTTGAAACCAGGTTTGCTGTTCATTTGAGCAATATGAGATGGAAGTGAGTTCCATGCAATAATGGCTCTATATAATACTGTACGCTTTCTTCAATTTGTTCTTGATTTTGGGGACTGTGAAAAGACCCCTGGTGGCATGTCTGGTGGGGTAAGTGTGTGTGTCAGAGCTGTGTGTAAGTTGACTATGCAAACAATTTGGAGTTTTCAACACATTGTTTCTTATAAACAGAAGAAGTGATGCAGTCAGTCTCTCCTCAACTCTTAGCCAAGAGACACTGGCATGTATAGTATTTATATTAGCCCTCTGATTACAATGAAGAGCAAGACGTGCCGCTCTGTTCTGGGCCAGCTGCAGCTTAACTACAGTAGGTCTTTCCTTGCAGCACTCGACCACACGACTGGACAATACTTTTTGGAGTGTGAGGTAAAAAACAGCAGAGGATCTCTTGTAACGGACAGACCTCTCCCCATCTTTACAACCATTGAATCTATATGTTTTGACCGTGACAGTTTACAATTACAGGTAACACCAAGTAATTTAGTCTCCTCCTCAGGTTTAGAACTTAGGGAACGATTTGTACCAAATACAATGTTCTTAGTTTTAGAGAGGTGGACCAGTTTATTACTGTCCACCCATTTCAAAACTGACTGCAAATCTTTGTTAAAGGTTTCAGTGACTTCAATAGCTGTCGTTGCTGATGCGTATATGGTTGAATCATCAGCATTCATGGACACACATGCTTGTTTTAATTCCAGTGGCAGGTCATTGGTACGAATACAAAATTGTTGAGGGCCGAGAGAGCTGCCCTGCAGTACACCACACTTTACATGTTTGACATTAGAGAAACGTCAAATCAATCAAATGTTATTTGTCACATGCGCCGAATACAACAGGTGTAGACCTTAGAGGGAAATGCTTACTTACAAGCCCTTAACCAACAATGCAGTTTTAAGAAAATACCCCCCCCAAGAAGTAAAAGTAAGAATAACAAATAATTAAACAGCAGCAGTAAATAACAATAGCAGGGCAGTAGAAGCTGTTTAGAAGCCTTAACCCTTTCATGCGTGAGTTCCAAATATCTCTAACGGTCGCCCCAGCGTGAGACTTTTATGCACGTGATGATGTTAGAACGTTCTCTTCATTCCAGAATGTGATTGAATTCAACAGTACATTTAATCCGCGCTGCCCTCAAACCAAGGAATTTTGCCTGTTTTATTTATAGGCTGTTTCAACTTCAAATGATTTTCTAACAAGTTTTTATTTTCTATGAACAGTTTGAATTGAGGTGTGTTCCGCCTCCTCATTCATTAACATAAAAATAGTCATTTTATTTTTTGCGGACAATAAAATTTTTGGGACATTCCTGACCCGGACAAAATTCCCCAAGCACTTCCTAATTGTTTGTGCAGTTCAAGTCTGCAGACATTTTCTCATCTCACGTCGGAACAGGATCTGCACACGTGTTTTCAATTACAGATGACAAATCATGCATTCCGATTCTTGCAATAGATTGTAATAGGCACATATTCTGTGTGTAAAATATTCCAGCTGTGTAGCCATGTTTGTTGACATACAATGCATTCTGGGTTTCACGTAATCGTCTGTTTGACCAAAGATGTTATAACAAATTAAGGTGAGTAAGGGTTCACTCATTTTTTAAGGACTTCCGGAAATGAATGGTGGCATGTGAACGATGGTAGATGACACATACCTTCAACGTGCATACTATAAACAGACCAAACTCATCTTGTCTTCTCTTATTATCTTTGCATGGCTGTGCGCTGAAACTAATCGTCGTTTACTTTCAATTTCTAGAAAGTGTTTTACCTAATTATTTCGGTCAATGGTGAGCTCACCCGTGATGTGATTAATTATACATAGTAATTGCTATTAACTAATTCATATTGTAGTTTATGTCAGCCGAGAGTTAGAAAATATGACCACTTGTGTTGCGTCAATCTTTCCTCAGTTAGCGCTAGGACAAATGTAGCCTACATTTTTCCGGTTAGGGTGATTGTGTTATGCTGTAGCTACTTCTGTGAATGTCTGAACATTGCATCCAAAAATAAACTGCTCACATTCTGGATATCTTTGTAAGGACTGTGTTTGTGTAAATAGTTTCTGAAAAAAGTGTGGCCAGCTCAATTGTTGATTGTTGTCATTCGAAACTAGCATTCTAAATGAGCGTTCTAATCACAAGTATGTGATCGTACGCTTCAGGGACCACTGTAGAACGATCACAGCCATGTGATGGTACGTGTGAAAGGGTTAAAGAAACCCTCTGAGGTATTAGAGATATAGCTCTGAATCCACGATATGGCAGAGGTTGCAAAGCCATAACACAGGTTATGGTCAATAATGTCAAATGCTGCACTGAAAGCTAACAGTACAGCTCCCACAATATTCTTATTATCAGTTTATTTCAAACAATCATCAGTCATTTGTGTCAATGCAGTACATGTTGAGAGCCCTTTTCTATAACTTCATAGGGATAGACCCCTTTTTTTCAATTTTCGCCAAAAGAACATACCCAAATCTAACTTCCTGTAGCTCAGGCCCAGAAGCAAGGATATGCATATTCTTTGTAGGAGAATATAACACCATAGATCTGGTAGAAGAAAAAACAAAGAAAAAATCAACCAGTGTTTTTTTTACCACCATCTTTGAAATGCTATAACACTGTTATAGCCGTCACTCTGGTTGTAATTCCGATAGTGTCCACAGGCTGGCAGCAGTGTATGCGTAAAGTTTCAGATGGATAACTTGGAGTATGACTGATCCTAAAGACTTTTAGTGTGAAGTCCCCATGTACATTTGGGCAAATCGTGAAGGAGACATTCGCATTCACATTTCATTATTCTGCAAGAATATCGTCAAATCTGTATACTTGGACTTTGATTTAGCTTTCCAAGTATTAGTAGCCATATTATAAGTTCAACATTTGAAAACAACCAGTTTTCATAACTTCATAACTCTAAATATCCTTATATTTTTTGTCCAAAAAGAAAAGACATGCTGTCATACAAGGTTAGAAGCTACATTTTACGACATATAGACAACATATACCGGATACTCCCGTAA
The DNA here is from genome assembly GCA_003317085.1 of Hucho hucho. Lineage (NCBI taxonomy): Eukaryota > Metazoa > Chordata > Actinopteri > Salmoniformes > Salmonidae > Hucho > Hucho hucho. The sequence goes on along the minus strand of QNTS01003746.1, from coordinate 103,178 downwards.
AGCCCAGCTCATTGGCTATCTAGCTAGCTTTGTTTTACCCTGATTGGTGCTTATTTGACAAAGATACAGTTGTTCAAGTGTTGGCCGCCCGCGTCACCGGCGTGCTATGAAGGCGTCGCTCTCTGAACAAATATGGTGTCCTATAGGATATACTACACCCCTAATGAAATAGTAAAGTCTTGTTACCTTCTAGGATCTCTGAGGAATAGATACGAATGTGATTTGACTTGTTGAAACAACGTTTAGGGTGAGATTATCACAGATTCCTTTCTTTGCAAAACGAGTGGAAATACAAAATCGATCGTGCATGCTGTATGGACCTTTTTAGGATATGAAAAATGATTTTATCTAACAAAAAAACACTTCATGTTATCTCTGGGACCCTTTGGATGATAAATCAGAGCAAGATTTTAGAATGTAAGTACACATTTAACCTTCAGTGATGAATTTATCAAACCTAGCGCGGTGAAAAAACGTTTTTGTTGTTAGGAGCTCTCCTCAAACAATAGCATGGCATTTTTTCGCAGTAATAGCTACTGTAAATTGGACAGTGCAGTTATATTAACAAGAATTTAAGCTTTCAGACGATATAAGACACTTCAAACAATAATCAGTAATTTGTGTCAATGCAGTACATGTTGAGAACCCTTCTCTATAAGTATGCTGAAAGTCTGCTCATTTGTTTACAGAGAAATAGCATTGTAGTTGGTCAAACCCAATTTTGTCCAAGTTTGCTAAGAGCTGGCAGCAAGCTGATTGGTCTGCTGTTAGAACCAGTAAAGGCCGCTTTACCACTCTTGGGTAGCGGGATGACTTTGGCTTCCCTCCAGGCCTGATGACAAATTTCTTACCTCTAGGCTCAGATTAAAGATATGACAGATAGGAGTGGCTATAGAGTCAGCTACCATCCTCAAGTAGCTTTCCATCTAAGTTGTCAATGCCAAGAAGTCATTATTGATCGCTAACAATAATTTTTCCACCTCTCCCAGACTAACACAATTCAAACTTGCAATGATTTTCTTTCATGCATGAGTATGATGCCTCACTGTTCATTGTTGGCATTTCCTAGCTAAGTTTGCCCACTTTGCCAATTAAGTAATAATTTAAATATTTGGCAACATCAAATGGTTTTGTGATGAAAAAGTCATCTGATAAATTTTTTAAATCATTAATCTTTTCTTCATTTTGAGTTTAGTCACGTAATTTCTACATTTTCATTAAGTCAGCCAGTCAGATGTGTAGCCAGATTTATTAGTCACTCCTTTTGCCGCATCTTTTTCAAACATACAGTTTTTCAATTCCTCGTCAATCCGTGGAGCCTTAACAGTTGTAACAGTCAGTTTCTTAACAGGTGTATGTTTATCAATAATTGGAAGAAGCAATTTCATAAATTCACCAAGTGCAAGTTCTACAGTATTAGTAAAAATGTGATCAATACATGTGGATGATCTTCCTCTTGAGTGGACAGCTTGATGAAAACCTTGTCAGTATTCAGGTCGCCAAGAAAGTAGACCTCACATAGTTAAGCTCACATAGTTGCTTTCATAAACTCCAAACTCCACACAGTTGTCACTGATTAGTTGGATATTCATTTCCCAGTGAGCAAACCATTTCTGTACTTACCGCATTCATATAAATTCATTTTTATTAGGTTTTTGCTTTGGCTGACTATATTTTTCTTTGTCAATAAAACTCATGAATGCAACCGTTATATGTCAAATGTTTTGTCTTCTACTTGTAGCCCTGGTTGTCCTGAAAAGACAATGGTAAAACAGATAATTGTGAGGCTTAATATATGAGTTGGACATACAGTAAAATGAAAGTCCGATAAATGAAAAGACTATTTTTGCTGAGGTCTCGGGACTGATAGGGTTAAGAGTATGTTGGTGGAGAGTTGTCGTAGGACAAAGATTGAGAGAGAGAGAGAACACTTGATTGAATTGCGTTGTGACTACATCTGATTCAGCCAGTCTATGTTCACATGCTACATTAAAGAAGACAACCTTGAGGCCATGTATTCAGTGAATTTGGTAAAACAATGAATACTCAAAGCTATACACCACTTATTCTCTGTGTGCAAAAGCAGGTTGAAAAGTTAAGATCGACAAGAGATGGATCAGGAAGAAAGAAAGGGCACATTCAGAAAGTCATTTTGAGGTGCGGTATGTTCTGTGCTGCTGCCTGGTTTGGTTGTCTAATGATGGTCTAATCACCATATTGGCATTGTTGATCGTCAGAGCTTCCTCTGGCCCTGTGCTCCACATCATTAAACGGCTGGTTGGGGAAGCACTTGGACGAGATATTATGCACTTACCCAGCACCGACACAACACAGGTCTATCTGGATGTTCTTAGCAGACACTGCGGTTAAATTTCATTTTACAGTGCCTTGTTCATGAACAAGAATGTGCTTAGTAGTAATTTGTATTAAAATGGTAATTAAGTCTTGCAAGATGGCACATGAAAAATAGCTGTATATGTTATATTTAGAGCTAATTGATATTGATTTAAAATATACAATTTTAGCTAGAATGTGTGTTATCTAATGAAGTAGCATTAGGAGTTCTGAGGGAAAGGCACAGTCAGTTGTGCTCAAGATTAGGTTCTTCATTACTTTTCTCGTTTCATTCTTATCAATTCGCAAAATAGACACATTTACTGGCATTTAATGACAATCACTGCACACCACTATTGACAATACATACATGTATTTACCTAGTTATTTATTGAAATAGGCACCAACATTGTTATCCTGGATGATTCTCAGTGCAAATATGAAGTGTTTTTGTTTCTGTGTTTGTTCATGGCAGATAAAGGACAACCTGCTGAAAGCACATCTCCAGCTACTTTAAAACAAGGCTGTGGTTTGAGCTGTTGTTACTTTAAGCCCACAACCCCCCACCACCACCACCACATTTTCCTCTCTCTTTCTTTCTCATTTTTTTTTCTCTCTCTTTTTCATTGTAGCTGGTGTTGTCATAATGGCAGTCAGTAGTCAGCGGTTGATTATGGATGTGTCTGATGTGATGTAGCTAGCAGCCTGCAGGAGCTCAGTCATGGTCAGAGCTCTGGAGGAGGTCCACAGAGAGGGGAGAGAGGCATCTCTGTATTGTCCTGTCATCCAGTTTGTCTGTCTTGGTCATCATCCTCCAGCCTGTTGACTCAGCATGGCTCACCTTGTTAGTATTCAGCTCGCACAGAGCTTCCTCTGCTCTGCTCTGCTCTGCACGTCCGGCTGTCCAGGGCTGGGTCTGGCTAGGGCTGGCTTGGTGGGTGAAATATAGAGCAGGGGTTCCCATCCTCACTGTAACATTGCAGAGGAATGATTCTCTCCTCTGCTATAAACCCTCTCAATCAGAGGTATAGCCTGCATCGGCGTTCTATTTCCTGTTTTGTAAGAGGGGATTTGTAGATATTTGTACCCTCTGATTAATCACTCACTGCTTTCAGTTCTTAGAGATAACCGACTCCTATGATGGAAACCTTGTAATCCCCAGATCTTTAGTTGATCTTTAACCTCTGTATGTGATAGGTCGATAGGTGTAATATGGACAATCCTATAGAGATTCATGGTCTCTCTCTGTGGATATTGTATCTCTGATTGGCATTGATCTGAAGAGAAGCCATAACTCTTCTTTCCATGTACTGTGGGGAGGTCGACTGGCTGGTGGCCTGGTGTAGTCGCAATGACCTGGAACTCAACACCGACAAAACCGTGGAGATGGTGGTTGACTTCAGAAAACGTCCCCCACCATCTCTCCCCCTTGAGATTGATGGCTCAGCTGTTAGCACGGCTGAATTATTCAAATTCATGGGAACCCTCATCTCCCACAACCTCAGGTGTGAAGACAACATCACAGCGGTCACCAAGAAGGCACACCAGCGGATGTAATACTTGTGGCAGGTGAAAAATCTCCCTATCAATCCTCATCTCCTCCATCACCGTCCGGTATGGGTCTGCGTTTGCTCGCTCCAAGGGCAGGGTGCAACGCACTGTCTGGTCTGCAGAGAGTGTCATCATCTGCCAACTGCCCTCCATTAAGGTCCTGCACAACTCCAGGGCAAGGAATTGTGCAGGAAAGATCATCGCCAACCCCTCCCACCCCGGTCACCCCCTCTTGCAAAAATGTGACCAACCTGCTCAAATGAAGCAAAATTTGAAATTGTGTTTTTTACATTGGATAAAAGTAGAGACTCAGAGCTACAAAATGGTTTATCATACACTATAGTTGAGGAACAATGGGAAAGTATTTTTGCTTTGAAAGTTGATAAACTTGTAAACTCACTTTTGAGAAAATGGCCTTTGAATGTTTTGGTACTACTATTGGAGAGCGCTTCTTTGTCTACACCCATTCAACATCGTTCACACCCTCTTAAGCTGTAGCCCCACCCATCTCTTTAAGGGTTGATCCGAATGTACTAACAACAGCAGTCAAGCACCCAAGCTAACTTGCTGGCTATTTCCAGACATCTAAGTGAGAGAGAACAGCTCACTGAACATTACTCGCCCTAGTAGAGCTGGTTAGGCTGTTCTAATCAAATTGTATTGGTCACATGCACATGGTTAGCAGATGTTAATGCGAGTGTAGAAAAATGCTTGTGCTTCTAGTTCCGACAGTGGAGTAATATCTAACAAATTCACAACGACTACCTTATACACACAATGTAAGGGGATGGAATAATAATATGTACATAAAAATATATGGATGCGCGATGGCCGTGCGGCATAGGCAAGATGCAATAAATGGTATAAAATACAGTATATACATGAGATGAGTAATGTAGGATATGTAAAAATTATTAAAGTGGCATTATTTAAAGTGACTAGTGATACCTTTATTAAAGTGGCCAGTGATTTGAGTCTGTATGTTGGCAGCAGCCTCTCTATGTTAGTGATGGCTGTTTAACAGTCTGAAGGCCTTGAGGTAGAAGCTGTTTTTCAGTCTCTCGGTCCCAGCTTTGATGCACCTGTACTGACCTCGCCTTCTGGATGATAGCAGGGTGAACATGCAGTGGCTCGGGTGGTTGTTGTCCTTCATTATCTTTTTGGCCTTCCTGTGATATCGGGTGCTGTAGGTATCCGGGAGGGCAGGTAGTTTGCCCCCGGTGATGAGTTGTGCAGACCGCACTACCCTCTGGAGAGCCTTGCGGTTGAGGGCGGTGCAGTTGTCATACCAGGCGGTGATATAGCCTGACATGATGCTTTCGATTGAGCATCTGTAAAAGTTTGTGAGGGTTTTACGTGACAAGACAAATTTCTTAAGCCTCCTGAGGATGAAAAGGTGCTGTTGCACCTTCTTCACCAAGCTGTCTTTGTGGGTGGACCATTTCAGTTTGTCTGTGATGTGTACACTGAGGAACTTAAAACTTTCAACCTTCTCCACTACTGTCCCGTCGATGTGGAGAGAGGGGTGCTCCCTCTGCTGTTTCCTGAAGTCCACGATCATCTCCTTTGTTTTGTTGACGTTGAGTGAGAGGTTATTTTCCTGACACCACACTCCGAGGGCCCTCACCTCCTCCCTGTAGGCAGTCTCATCGTTGTTGGTAATCAAGCCTACCACTGTAGTGTCAGTGTGACATGACTGATTCAGACATCCCGGATGAATGTTGTTCGGGTTGTTGCCTGTCATATCAGTTCTGTTATACTCAGACATTATTTTAACAGTTTTAGAAACTTCAGAGCGTTTTCTATCAAAAGCTGCATGCATATCCTAGCTTCTGGGCCTGAGTAACAGGCAGTTTACTTTGGGCACGTTTTTCATCCGAACTTCAATATACTGCCCCCTAGCCCTAAGAAGTTAAATGTTTTACTCACGTCGGCCACAGAGAAGGCGAGCCCACAGTCTTTGGTAGCGGGCCGTGTCGGTGGCAGCCTATTGTTCTCAAAGCGAGCAAAGAAGTTGTTTAATTTGTCTGAAAGACTTCGATGTCCACGATTGCACTGATTTTCATTTTGTAAACCATGATTGTCTGTAGACCCTGCCACATTCGTCTCGTGTTTGAGCCGTTGAATTGCGACTCTACTTTGTCTCTATACTGATGCTTTGCTTGTTTGATTGCCTTGTGGAGAGAATAACTACACTGTTTGTATTTGGTCATATTTTACGTTCACAGCTCACACCGGATGCTCTGGCCAATGAGTAGGGTTAATCCGAACGTTCTGACCTCACAACGGCAGTCAAGCACCCAAGCTAACTGGCTAACATTGGCTAGCTTGATAGCTACTTCCAGACAAATAATAAGAAAACACCCCATTCTGACCATTTTATTCTGTTTTCATGTTATCCAGAGCGTTGGTGACTGTATCTGTGCTGCTGGCAACAATTTAATTACGCTTTTTTGCCTACGGCATCTCAGTGCAAGAGGCGTCACTTCAGTCCCTGGTTCAAATCCAGACTGCATCACATTCGGCCGTGAGTCCCATGGGCTGCGCACAATTGGCCCAGCGTCTTCCTGGTATGGCAGGGGTAGGCCATCATTTGTAAATAATAATTTGTTCTTAACTGACTTGCCTAGTTAAATAAAGGTTAAATAAAAATTAAACATACTGACCAGCTCAAATAGACAGAAGCATGCTATACGGCAGATAAATCCAAACTCATCTCTCGGCATGTCCAGCTAACTCATTATCTCAGCCAATCATGGCTAGCGGGAAGGTTGCTGTTTTTTTTTTTAATTCGGCTAAACCAACTAGGCTCATAATTGAACAATTGTGTTCGTATTTACAGATGGCATACAAGTTTGTTATTAAGGCACATGAAAGTTCACATGTTCGAGAAGGTATTTCTGCCAAAAAACGCATTTTGATTTTAAAAATAAAGTTTACGCTCAAACGGCTCTCCTGTGAAGTAGTGACCCGCGACATATGCCTAGTTTCCTGAAACAGGTCACAAATTGTCCTCTGGCAGGTGGTTCAGGTCAATACTGACCAAAGCCACGCGCCACCTGAACAGTTTCTGGTCCTCACCAACCGACCATCTGGCCCATAGAGACTAAACGACTATGCACTCTATGCTGCACACCGCATCAAGCCATCTCAGAACTGTACACAAAATAGTTGCACTGTATTTGCACTCTGTCCATCTCTCTGCATTTAGATATAATCATACTGATACTTTAAAATTGCACATCCTGTGCATATATACCTGTGCAAATATACCAATGTAGTACATATACATGTGCATATGCAGGAATTGGTCACTTACATTCTCTCTTTTTAAAATGTGTACCTATATATAATTTGCTATGTTTTCACTACTTATCAAGTACAGTTTCCTCAAACCATTTCTTTCTCTTTATATTATTGCCAATGCTTTTGACAGAAATTATTCAAGATGTCCTCTTTTTCCTATTTTGCAGTTCTCTGGTCCATCATCTGCAGCTTAGTAATGCATGGGAGAGTAGTCCTGTGATTTTCTCTGTGGATGGCACATGGCAGAATATTGGAGGTATTAAGAAAAGGAACTTTCAGGGGAGTTTAACAAGCTCAGGCCGGGTTTATATCATGATTGATTTCCTGCACTGAGCTTTTTTATCAATCAATTAAAGTGGAGCCAGCAGTGTGGCAGGGCTCCAGACACCAACATTAACATCCCATCTCTGGGGTGGAGACGTGGGGAAGGTCACTTACGGGGAAAGAGGGGTGCAGGAACATCCACTACTGCTGACCTGCTACTATAGCTCTGGAACTGATCAATAGGAGGTATAGGGAGACATATCAAATTATATGTATTAATACTTTATTTATTACTAATTATTAACATTAGTTAAACTCATGAGTTACCATTAAATCAAACTTTTATATTATCTTCATTAAAACTGTGCACACTAAGGCTTAAAAAAAATACAGACTTTGATCCAAGCTGTAAATATAGTAGTATATTGCTGTAAAACTACAGTGCCTTCAAAAAGTAGTCATACCCCTTGACTTATTCTTTACAGCCCGAATTCAATCAATTTTTTTTACCCATCTACACACAATACCCCATAATGACAAGTGAAAACATCTTTGTAGAATTGTTTTCAAATTGATTGAAAATGAAATACAGATATTTCTCATTTACATAAATATTCTCACCTCTAAGTCAATACTTTGTAGAAGCACCTTTGGCAGCAATTAAAGCTGTAAGTCTTTCTGGGTCAGTCTCTAACAGCTTTAACACCTGGACTGTGCAACTTTTCCCCATTATTATTTTCTAAATTCATCAAGCTCTGTCAAATTGGTTATTGATCATTGCTAGTCCACCATTTTCAGATCTTGCCATAGGTATTCAAGTAGATTTAAATCAAATCTGTCATATTCTTCTTGGTAAGCAACTCCAGTGTAGATTTGGCCGTGTGCTTTACGTTATTGCACTGCTGAAAGGTGAATTCAGTGTCTGGTTTAAAGCAGACTGAACCAGGTTTTCCTCTAGGATTTTGCCTGTGTTTAGATCTATTGGGTTTCTTTTTTATCCTGAAAAACTCCCCAGTCTTTAACGATTACAAGCATACCCATAACATGAAGCAGCCACCACTATGCTTGAAAATATGGAGAGTGGTACTCAGTCACATGTTGTATTCAATTTGCTACTAGCATAACATTTTGTATTCAGGACAAAAAGTGAATTGCTTTGCCACATTTTATACAGTATTACATTAGTGCCTTGTTGCAAACAGGATGCATGTTTTGGAATATTTGTATTCTTTTTAGACTTCCTTCTTTTCACTTTGTCAATTAGATTAGTATTGTGGAGTAACAATGTTGTTTTCTCCTATCACAGCCATTAAAAGTGTTTTAAAGTCACCATTGGTGTCATGGTGAAATCAGATCCGACCCAGACCTGCAACATTATTTAGAATTCTAGATCCGGACCCACTCGGTATTTCTGTTTCTGAAGGCACGTATGTTTTGTCTGGAAGTATTTCTAATACTAAAGCAGGACAGTGATTCCATGCTGGGGAAATATCTAGCTGTAAAGGTTTTCTATTGGAATGTAAATGTTTTTCCCTGTCATGTCACCAGTGAAAGACCTCTGTTATCACCCTGTTTGCAGTGAGCACAGTGTACCAGAAGGCATGCCTCTTGCTTAGAAAGTACCGCTTCCTCCTAATTTGGCACATACCAAGGTTTGAACCCAGGACCTCTGCCTTGCAAACACGTGTGACTGCACTTTTGAAGCAACTTACCAGTTGTGCCACGGCAAAACTAGTTATTTGGGGGCACACGTGGGGACACTTCAGGCTGCTCGAACAGCAGCAGTACAGATTATTGCCTGTGTATTGTACAGAATTCATCTTCATCTCGCTGGCCCCTGGGTAACATCCACGCAGCTAGGAAATACAGACACAGGTCCACATCTGAGGAATGAGAGCATCTTAAGTTAATATTCTAAAAATACAACATTTTCTTTTTAATTGTACATAATTTATCCAGAAAAATTGCTTAACCAAATCAAATCAAATTTTATTTGTCACATACACATGGTTAGCAGATGTTAATGCGAGTGTAGCGAAATGCTTGCGCTTCTAGTTCCGACCATGCAGTAGTATCTAACAAGTAATCTAACAAATTTACAACAACTACCTTATACACACAAGAGTAAAGGAATGAATACGAGTATGTACATATAAATATATGGATGAGCGATGGCTGATCGGCGTAGGCAAGATGCAGTAGATGGTATGGAGTACAGTATATACATATTAGATGAGTAATGTAGGAGATGTAAACATTATATAAATACATCGTTTAAAGTGGCTAGTAATACATTTATTTCATCAAATTATAATTATTAAAGTGGCTAGAGATTTGAGTCAATGGCCGAACGGCATAGGCAAGATTCAGTAGATGGTTTAGAGTACAGTGTATACATTTGATATGAGTAATGTCGGATATGTAAACATGATATACAAAGTTGTGATATACTAGACAGGGAGCGGTGGGTCGCATTTTACCCGACACCACCAGGTAAAATGTAAAGCGCCAAATTCAAAATCCCAAAGTTGAATTATTAAACATCTACCAATATACAAGTGTTTCATACTCATCAAAAGCTCTGTTTCCTGGCAATATCACAGCGTTGTCAGATTTCAAAAAGGCGAAAGCACTACATTTGATTGTTTGAGGACAGCACCTCACATACTTTCTCATAGCCATGAATTCATTAGCCAGCGTGGCACACACATAACACATTTCACAGCGAAAACAAATCAATTACCTGTTGAAGAACCTCTGCTGAGGTCATCCTAAGTGTCCAACGAAGACAATCCATGGTTCTTTTGTTAGAAAAAGTCATGTATTATATCCATAAATCTCCATTTGGTTCACGCGTCATAGTCAGAAACGACAGCCTCCACTAGTCCATTGAAACGTGACGCGAACTCGTTCATCTTATACCTATAAACTTGTCCAAGAACATTCAAACATAGTTTTAAATGTATCCTTAGGAACACTTTTACGTATATTTACTATTATAAATCAACCGGAATATAAACTGAGCTCTAAAGACGGTAAATAAGACACTGCGCGACTTCTCGGGCGCGCGCCCTGGGTACTGTTGNATCTCGAGGCTGCTGACATCATAAGGAAGCGATGTGTACTGCATTCATATGCCCTTATATGGTCATTTTCATGAGGGAGGGGTTCCCAAATGAGCAATGTGTCAAAATCACTTTTTCCAGGACAGAAATTCCTCGGGGTTTTGCCTGCCATATCCGTTCTGTTTCACTCACAGACAAATGGTTAACAGTTTTGGAAAATTCAGAGTGTTTCCTATCCAATGGTACTAAATATATGCATATCCTATTTTCTGGGCCTGAATGGGAGGCATTTTACTTTGGGCACGCCAGGCTCTCCAAAACCGTCACCTCAGGAGCTGCTCCCTGAGAGGTTAAAGTGGCTAGTGATACATTTGTTACATCCAAATCCTATTTTTAAAGTGGCTAGAGATTTAAGTCAGTATGTTGGCAGCAGCCACTCAATGTTAGTGATGGCTGAGTAACAGTCTGATGGCCTTGAGGTAGAAGCTGTTTTTCAGTCTCTCGGTCCCAGCTTTGATGCACCTGTACTGACCTTGCCTTCTGGATGATAGTGGGGTGAACAGGCAGTGGCTCGGGTGGCTGTTGTCCTTGATGACCTTTTTGGCGGTGTAGGTGTCCTGAAGGGCAGGTAGTTTACCCCCGGTGATGCATTTTGCAGTCCTCACTACCCTCTGGAGAGCCTTACCGTTGTGGGCGGAGCAGTTGCCGTACCAGGCGGTGATACAGCCCGACAGGATGCTCTCGATTGTGCATATGTAGAAGTTTGTGAGTGATTTTGGTGACAAGCCGAATTTCTTCAGCCTCCTGAGGTTGAAGAGGCGCTGTTGTGCCTTCTTCACCATGCTGTCTGTGTGGGTGGTCCAATTCAATTTGTCCGTAATGTGTACGCCGAGGAACATAAAACTTTCCACCTTCTCCGCTACTGTCCCGTCAATGTGGATAGGGGGGTGCTCCCTCTCCTGTTTCCTGAAGTCCACGATCATCTCCTTTGTTTTGTTGACATTGAGTGAGAGGTTATTTTCCTGACACCACACTCCGAGGGCCCTCACCTCCTCCCTGTAGGCCGTCTCGTCGTTGTTGGTAATCAAGCCTACCACTGTAGTGTCGTTGGAAAACTTGATGATTGAGTTGGATGCGTGCTTGGCCACGCAGTCATGGGTAAACAGGGAGTACAGGAGAGGGCTGCAAACGCACCCTTGTGGGGCCCCAGTGTTGAGGAACAGCGGGGTGGAGGTGTTGTTTCCTACCCTCACCACCTGGGGCCGGCCCGTCAGGAAGTCCAGGACCCAGTTGCACAGCTTAATGACGAGTTTGGAGGGAACTATGGTGTTAAATGCTGAGCTGTAGTCGATGAACAGCATTCTTACGTAAGTATTCCTCTTGTCCTGATGGGTTCGGGCAGTATGCAGTGTGATTGCGATTGCGTCGTCTGTGGACCTATTGGGACAGTAAGCAAATTGGAGTGGGTCCAGGGTGTCTGGCAGGATGGAGGTGATATGATCCTTGACTAGTCTCTCAAAGTACTTCATGATGACTGAAGTGAGTGCTACGGGGCGATAGTCATTTAGCTCAGTTACCTTAGCTTTCTTGGGAACAGGAACAATGGTGGCCCTCTTGAAGCATGTGGGAATAGCAGACTGGGATAGGGACTGATTGAATATGTCCGTAAACACACCAGCCAGCTGGTCTGCACATGCTCTGAGGACACAGCCAGGGATGCCATCTGGGCCAGCAGCCTTGCGAGGGTTAACACATTTAAATGTTTTCCTCACGTTGGCTGCGGTGAAGGTGAGCCCGCAGGTTTTGGTAGCGGGCCGTGTCACTGGCAGTGTATTATCCTCAAAGCGAGCATAGAAGTTGTTTAGTTTGTCTGTGGTATTCAAATGTTTTCAGCGGGGACCCCGCCACACTCCAAATCTAACTACACAATCTTCAAATCGGTACATTTGGTTCAAAGGCAAAGGGTGGCTACTTTGAAGAATCTCAAGTATATTTTGATTTGTTTAACACTTGTTTGGATAATACATGATTCCATATGTGTTATTTCATAGTTTTGATGTCCTCACTATTATTTTACAATCTAGAAAATAGTACAAATAAAGAACAACCCTTGAATGAGTAGGTGTGTCCAAACATTTGACTGGCACTGTATATCTGTGAGTTTCTTTCAGTTTCCAACATTAGTGTTTCTTAATTGCTCTTGAGTGCTTGAGAAATCTAAAGATTGCGTCATCTAATTCTGGTCTTAACCGTTGCAGAAGGATATTGCTGGATGGCAGGGATATGTATGTTCAATAAAGCATCCAATTAATTGGTTGGCACCAATGCCTGAGAGGGTGGAATAACAAGCAATTATGGCTGATGACGGACTAATGATCCAAAATATATCCACCAGGAAACAGCCATTAACCCCTACAGTAATGAGTAAACAACTATGGTCAACATCCCAGACTCACTTAAATATTACTTGGCTCAACAGCCTAAATCGAATAGAATGTCTCACAGGGTGTCGCAAATGGCACACTATTTCCAATATAATGCACTACTTTTGACTAGAGCCCCATTGGCCCTTGTCAAAAGTAGTGCACTAAATAGGCAATAGGAAGACTACATAGGCAATAGGAAGGCAATAGGCAATAGGAAGCAGCAATCTCCTCCTGAGGAGCAGCAATCTCCTCCTGCTTGTGTCTTGATTAAAGATTATATCCAGAGCAGTAAGAGCTGTTCGTTTTGAGTCTTACAGTTAAATCTGTTTCAGACAGTGTGAGAAGTGAACAAGTTATAAGCGACAATGATCTGTCTACAAAACTTCTCAATCCCCTGATAAGTGAGCCTAGCTTTACTGTGCTTTAGATGAGAATAATATCCTATGCTCTAAATTTTCTCTGAAATCTCATGCTCTCTGACAGGCAGTCCTGTGCTGTAACAGTGTTTGTGGTTTAGAACCAAGGACACAAACTGAACTCCTCTTCTCTCCATTAACTATGTGTTTTCATATGTGTGTAGGTGCCTGTGTGTTTATGTGAAGGAGTGAGTAAACATCATTGAACGTCACTTAGGGCAGAATCGATCACGACTTTACCTGTCACTGCTTTGTGAGCAGCCTCAGTGTGTGTGTGTGACTGCGTGTGTCTCCTCTAGTCGTTGCAGAGTGCAATATTGAGCGACAGGACCATGATGGAGCATTGTGCTTTAAGTCTATGATGATGTAGAACTGCACTCCCAGGCAGATACAGATGACCTCCAGCCCACAGTCACTTCATCACAGGTACACATACAGCAGCTGTGTGGAGGACACATTCACACACTCTCAGGCTGGCCAGGCACTACATACACTGTGTGAACAAAACATTATGAACACCTGCTCTTTCCTTTACATAAACTGACCAGCAGTGGCGGTCGGTGCCGTTTACCAGCATATTGGATTACTGTCATTTACATTCCATTCACCCAGCTTGATAGGTTTAGGCTACTACATGATACTTTCCCATGAGCCACTGCGGACCCTAGTAATGAGTTCCGCAATTAGAGAACAGTTTTTGACTGAATACAGCTTGGGAACAGCTTGAGAGAATTATCCTCTTCATCCACTACTGATAGATCCACTGCTACAGTATGGACAGCATGAGAGCATCCAATGAGTGAGCATCTTACTCTATACACTCCACATCAGACTTAGAATCGTTAAAACACAGCAGTCAGGAACTCATAGGTTATGCTGTCCTGAGCTTGAATAATTTCTCAAATATGGAGCATCCACATATTTGTCATTGGTTAGTTATTGTGGTCAATGTCTAACTCTTGCAAGAGATGATCATTTCATTAAGATGTAATACAATCAAAATGTAATGGGTGGGGAATCATTATCATCTAACAAATGTCTGCTATATGTCCCTGTATGGCTATAGGAGAAATAGTCACACAAATCATAGTGCTGCACTTTCCTATTGATTGATACTGGAGCAACTCGACAATGGCACAAAAATAAAACAGCAGGAGATATTTCTCAGTATATTTATACGTAAACTATTATGTATTCACACGGCGATAGACCAAGACGGCTGTTTCTTCTAGAGAATAATCTATCCATTTGGCAGTGTGCACACAGCAGCAAAACAGCATGGAATATGATTCCCACTTTACAATGTACTTTTGACAGGATCAAATGGGATTGGATGTACTGCAGGTTTTGGAAATTTACCTTCCTGCCTCGTGAAATCGGGTTACTAGCTTGCACTGAAGTTCCATCAAGGAGGAACATTTCACGACTGTACCTTAGATATTTTTCTATTGGATTTATAAATGCATTTTTCTGTTTAGGTGGACTTGTAAGGCTTGATGTCTTTGAACTTTTTTCTACTTATATGGATACCTTCCAGAGCAAATATTGTAAAGTACAGTGCATATGGAAGGTCTACACCCCCCTTGGATTTCTTCACATTTTATTGTGTAACAAAGTGGGATTAAAATAGATGTGATTGTCTACACAAAATACTCTGTAATGTCAAAGTGAAAGATAAATAAAACACTAATATACCTTGATTAGATAAGTATTCGCCAATACATGTTATAAACACAGCTGTGAGTCTTCTTGGGCAAGTCTCATAAGAGCTTTGCATACCTGTATTGTGCAATATTTGCCCATTATTATTTTCTTCCAGCTCTGTCAAGGTGTTGGGGATCATGGCTAGACAGCAATTTTCAAGTCTTGCCATATATGTTCAAGCGGATTTAAGACAAAACTGTAACTTGTTTACTCAGGAACATTCATTTTCTTTTTGGTAAACAACTCCAGTGTAGAATTGGCTTTGTGTTGTAGCTTATTGTCCTGTTGAAAGGTGAATTCCTCTCCCAGTGTCTGGTGTAATCCGACTGAAGCAGGTTTTCCTCTAGGATATTTCACTCAGAGTGAGTCCATATAACTTATGTGATTTGTTAAGCCAAATTTTACTTCTGAACTAGGATTTCCTAAACAAAGGGGGTGAATACTTAAGCAACGACTATATTTTAGTTATTACATTTGTATTAATTTGTAAAAATTGTGTAGATTGTTCTTTTCACTGACATATTGGAGTGTTTTGTTTAGATCAAGACAACAAAATGTTTAAATGAAATCTATTTCAATCCCACATTGTAATGCAACAAAATTAGAAAAAAGTTCAAGGGGGTGTAGACTTTCTATAGGCACTGTATCTGGAAGGTGGGTTAGTTCCCATTTGGCAATTTATAAGCTTCTTTTTATTGTGTTGGATTGTCCATATCACATCCTATAAGACTGTTTCCTGTGGAAGTTGCTGTTTGTTAATACAGATGATAAATACAATGTTTTACAGTAAGAAAATGTGGTTTACATCTTCTAAAAAATACAATATTTTTGTCATAAATATGCATAACCATTTTAAGATTATTCGGTGCTCGACTTGGTATTTTGGTATTTATTAGGATCCCTATTAGCCGCTGCAAAAGCATAAACTACTCTTCCTGGGGTCCACATGAAACAGGACATAATACATAGTACAGAACATTAGGACTGAAATACATACATTTAAAATGTCACACATAGCCTACATACATGTATCAGTACATACACACAATATCTAGGTCTATTACATTGTACAGTGCAAATTACAATACACAATATTGTCACGGATTCCCACAGTACTGCTGCTCATTCCGTGCACCAGCTCCGGAGGTCTACGCCACCGGCTTTCTAGGCCTCACTGAACTGGATTCATTACCACCAACCCCGGACAGTTTTGTCTCATTACGCACACCTGGTTCCCATTCCCCCTGATTAGTATGTTAAATATGTGCCCTCTGTTCTCCATTGTCCTTGTTGGTTATTGTTCCCATGTCCGTTGGTCTTGTCATTACCTATGCTTTGTTGTTTCGGCTTTCGTGTTACTTGTATTGTGCACTTGTTATTTCGGATCTCGTCCCGTGTAGTGTTATTACGGGTCTCGTCCCACGTAATATTTAGAGGTTAATACCTCGCTCTTTTGTTTGGGTTACATCCCTGTGTATTTTTTACACGTGTTTGTTTTGGGCTTTGTCCCCATGCCATGTTGTATTTTGGGTGGAGTAATAAAACAAATGTTTACGTATTCCTGCGCCTGTCTCCAATCCTTATACAACATGAGACACATAAAATGGCTGTATCTCTTCACAGTCCCCTCTGTGCAGTAAAGTGTTCTTTTATCTGTTTTCATTTAACCTCATTTAACCTTTAAAATTTTCGCCTAAAATGACATACCCAAATCTAACTGCCTGTAGCTCAGGCCCTGAAGCAAGGATATTCATATTATTGGTACCATTTGAAAGGAAACACTTAGACATTTGTGGAAATGTGAAAGGAATGTAGGAGAATATAACACACAATAGATCTGGTAAAAGATAATACAAAGAAAAAACCAACCGCTCTTTTGTATTTTCTTTGTACCATCATCTTTGAAATGCAAGAGAGGCCATAATGTATTCCAGCCCAGGTGCAATTTATATTTTGGCCACTATATATTTAAAAAAAATATATTTTATTTAAACTTTATTTAAACAGGTAGGCCAGTTGAGAACAAGTTCTCATTTACAACTGTGACCTAGCCAAGATAAAGCAAAGCAGTGCAACAAAAACAACTTTCACAGAGTTACACATAAACAAACGTACAGACAATAACACAATAGAAAAATCTATGTACAGTGTGTGCAAATGTAGAAGAGTAGGGAGGTAAAGGCAATAAATAGGCCATAGAGGCGAAATAATTATGATTTAGCATTAACACTGGAGTGATAGATGTGCAGAGGATGATGTGCAAGTAGAGACGGCAGCAGTGTATGTGCAAAGTTTTAGACTGATCCAATGAATCATTGCATTTCTGTTCAAGATTTTGTATCAAGACTGCCCAAATGTGCCTAATTTGTTTATTAATAACTTTTCATGTTCAAAATTGTGCACTCTCCTCAAACAATAGCATGGTATTATTTCACTGTAATAGCTACTGTAAATTGGACAGTGCAGTTAGATTAACAAGAATTTAAGCTTTCTGCCAATATCAGATATGTCTATGTCCTGGGAAATGTTCTTGTTACTTACAACCTCATGCTAATCGCATTAGCCTACGTTAGCTCAATTATCACGGGGAAGGGACACTGATCCCAAAGAAGTTAAACAGGTTTTATTGCTAGCTTGAGTTACCTAGGGTGGCGGAGTTACATGTAGTCATGGCTCTATTTAATACTGTGCGTTTCCCAGCCTTTGTTCTGGACCTGGGGACTGTGAAGAGACCTCTGGTTGTATGTCTTGTGTTGTACCTGTATGCCAACTGCTTGTGTCTGAACTGTATGCCAACTGCTTGAACAGACAGTTAGGCACCTTAAACACATCAATAACTAGAGCAAAGACCAATAGTGATGCAGTCAATCTCTCCTTAACTTTGATCCATTAAAGGGTGTTCTGCTATTCTTGGGTAGCGGAATGACCTTTGCCTCCCTCCATGTCTGAGGGCACATACCGTCTTCTAGGCTTACATTTCAGATGTGGTAAGCAGGAGTCACTATGTATTCTGCTACAACCTCAGCAATTTACCATCCAGGTTGTCGGTACCAGGTGGTTTGTCCTTATTTATAGATAGCAACAATTGTTTCACCTCTTCAACACCCACTTTGTGAAACTCTAAACTACAGTGCTCGTCTTTCATATTTTTTTCCGTTATGCATTAATATGAAGGCTCAACATTTATTGTTTGCATGTCATACCTAAATTAATTTGCTAATTTTGTCAACAAAAAAAGTTATTAAAGTGTTTGGCAACATCAAAGGGATTTGTTATGAACAAGCCATCTTCCTCAATGAAGGATGGAGCAGAGTTTGCTTTTTTGCCTAGAATTTTATTTAAAGTACTCCAGAGCTTTATACTATCATTCTTTATATCATTTTTCTTTGTTCCATAGTATAAGTTCTTCTCCTTTTTGTTTAGTTACAGTAAATTGAGATATCACGTATGTTTGCCTGTCTGCTGTGTTATCAAACATATTTGCGATTCCCTTTGCCTCATCCATCTCAGCCATATAGTTTTTCAATTCATCATCGATCCATCGGGATATGACTTGAACTAAAATAGGTGCCAGTACTGTTTACATTTAGGTGCAAGAGCTTCACAATACTTTTGAGCTAATATTCTATTAGAGGAACAGGAGCTGAAGAACGTTTATGGTGCCGGTACTCAGCTTCGTTGAGCTCCTGCCCAAGTCAAGCACTGGGCTTATTACGTTTAACAGGTTTTTCTGTTGAGAAGGAATTATCGTCTTGGGGTATAGAAGAAAAAAAATGAGTTCTGTTTTGTAGAGTAATATTCATTATCTCTGCGGGGTTTCAAATAAACTTTTCTGTGGTAACCTTTGACTTGGTTTATTGGTGTGAAAGGATTATTTTTGGGAAGAGGCATCTTTGGTAAATATTGATTCAGATAAAAGTGTATTATTTTCCTTTGTGGATTGTAAGAAAGACAAACCCAAAGAACTGTTCCCACTGACACTTACCTCCATCGATTAGAAACTTAACTTAATATAATCAACAGTTAGAATCTATGAGAGGAATATGAATGTGGCTCTCACAATTACTGCTGCACAGTGGGAAAGAGAGAGATCGAACACAAATCATTTACATACTGCATAATATCTCTTGTAGTGTTTCCTGTACCGATGGATTAATCAATACAGTTTTGCTTATCCTCAGGATAGTCCCATGGTACACTTCAGTAAGCACCTTGTTTTAGAACCTAGAGGAAGAGGGATACACAGAGCCATACAGGACTGGATGGAGGAGTGGAACTCACACAGTTGATGGAAATATAGTCTACCAAAGAAAAGTCTACTAAAGTCTACACCTTTTAAAGTAATCCTCAGTATCACCAGAAAACCAGGCAGAGAGATGTGATTACAGGATAGAGGTGAAGAGGAAAGAAAAAGAGAGAGAGAGGGGCGGGACAGACAGAGAAACTATTAGCACCATCAGCCTTTCCACTGATGAATAGGAGTCAGGCAGAGGCGAGATTAGATGAGACAAACTGCTCAGAGGCCAACCCTTTATTCCTAATCACAGTTCCCATATGACCACCCCAACCAATAACACCTCCAGCAGCACAATAGGAGCAGACAGGGTCTCCTGCCTCCTGAGCTATAGAGGCTGGCCACCTTACCTCCCCTATCACACACCTCAGCACATCTCCCCTGATGGCCACTGATAGGGTTGTGTCTGGGAACAGCCTCATTGTAGTTATTCAACCCTGGATTGTATTTGTCCATCATGAGACGGAACCATGATTCCATCTCCGGTCTAATTTGATCTGATTGACAGTAATTGGAAAGGGACACTCCTACTCTCTTGCACTTTTGTTTGCTGGGTTTACAAATCAACTTTTTGGTCATTGGACTTTCATCCATCATGGTCAGTGACAGTCCCATCACCTTTGTTTATTGACCAAAAAAGTTTACATTTACTTACTCAACAACCTCAAGAGTAATAATAAATATATATATATACAGTTGAAGTCGGAAGTTTACATACACATTAGCCAAATACAAATACAACTCAGTTTTTTACAATTCCTGACATTTAATCCTAGTAAAAATTCCCTGTTTTAGGTCTGTTAGGATCACCACTTTATTTTAAGAATGTGAAATGTCAGAATAATAGTAGAGAGATTTATTTTAGCTTTTATTGCTTTCATCACATTCCCAGTGGGTCAGAAGTTTACATACACTCAATTAGTATTTGGTAGCATTGCCTTTAAATTGTTTAACTTTGATCAAACATTTCGGGTAGCCTTCCACAAGCTTCCCACAATAAGTTAAGTTGGGTGAATTTTGGCCCATTCCTCCTGACAGACCTGATGTAACTGAGTCAGGTTTCTAGGCCTCCTTGCTCGTACATGCTTTTTCAGTTCTGCCCACACATTTTCTATAGGACTGAGGTCAGGGCTTTGTGATAGCCACTCCAATACTTTGACTCTGCTGTCCTTCAGCCATTTTTCCACAACTTTGGAAGTATGCTTGGGGACATTGTCCATTTGGAAGACCCATTTGCGACAAAGCTTTAACTTCATGACTGATGTCTTGAGATGTTGCTTCAATATATCCACATAATCTTCCTTCCTCATCTATTTTGTGAAGTGCACCAGTCCCTCCTGCAGGAAAGCACCCCCACAACAAGATGCTGCCACCCCCGTGCTTCACGGTTGGTGTTCTTCGGCTTGCAAGCCTCCACCTTTTTCCTCCAAACATAACAATGGTCATTATGGCCAAACAGTTCTATTTTTTTTTCATCAGACCAGAGGACATTTCTCCAAAAAGTACAAACTTTGTCCCCATGTGCAGATGCAAACCGTAGTTGTCACGACTTCTGCCGACTTCCGCAGTAGTCTGGCTTTTTTATGGTGGTTTTGGAGCAGTGGCTTCTTCCTTGCTGAGCGGCCTTTCAGGTTATGTCGATATGGGACTCATTTTACTGTGGATATAGATACTTTTGTACCTGTTTCCTCCAGCATCTTCACAAGGTCCTTTGCTGTTGTTCTGGGATTGATTAGCACTTTTCGCACCAAAGTACGTTCATCTCTAGGAGACAGAACGTGTCTCCTTCCTGGGCGGTATGATGGCTGCGTGGTCCCATGGTGTTTTTCTGAGGTCTTGGCTGATTTCTTTTGATTTCCCCATGATGTCAAGCAAAGAGGCACTGAGATTGAAGGTAGGCCTTGAAATACATCTACAGGTACACATCCAATTGACTCAAATGATGTCAATTAGATTAGCCTATCAGAAGCTTCTGAAGCCATGACATCGTTTTCAGGCTGTTTAATAAAGGCACAGTCAACTTAGTGTATGTAAACTTCGGACCCACTGGAATTGTGATACAGTAAATTACAAGTGAAATAATCTGTCTGTAAACAATTGTTGGAAGAATTACTTGCGTCATGCACAATGTAGATGTCCTAACCGACTTGCCAAAACTATAGTTTGTTAACAAGAAATTTGTGGAGTGGTTGAAAAATGAGTTTTGATGACTCCAACCTAAGTGTGTGTAAACTTCCGACTTCAACTGTACTTTAAAAAAAAGTTGGGGTCTGGATGAGAAAACGAGTCAGTATCTGGTGTGACCACCGTTCGCCTCGTCCAGCGTAACACATCTCCTTTGCATAGAGTTGATCAGGCTTTTGATTGTGGCCTGTGGAATGTTGTCCCACTCCTCTTCAATGGCTATGTAAAGTTGCTGGATATTGGCGGGAACTGGAACATGCTGTCGTACACGTCGATCGAGAGCATCCCAAACATGCTCAATGGGTGACATGTCTGCTGAGTATGCAGGCCATGGAGGATCTGGGATATTTTCAGCAACCAGGAATTGTGTACTGATCCTTGCAACATGGGGCCATGCATTATCATGCTGAAACATGAGCTGATGAATGGCACGACAATGGACCTCAGGATGTTGTCACGGTATCTCTGTGCATTCAAATTGCCATTGATTAAATGCAACTGTGTTCGTTGTCCGTAGCTTATGCCTTCCATTCCATAACTACACTGCTAAAATGGGGCACTCTGTTCACAACGTTGACATCAGCAAACCGCTCGCCCACACGACGCCATACACGGGGTCTGCAATTGTGAGGCCGGTTGGACGTACTGGCAAATTCTCTAAAACGACGTTGCAGTCGGCTTATGCTAGAGAAATTAACATTAAGTTATCTGGCAAAAGCTCTGGTGGACATTCCTGCTGTCAGCATGCCAATTGCATGCTCCCTCAAAACTTGTGGAGGGAGCATTGTGTTGTGTGACAACTGCATATTGTTATTTTATTGTCCCCAGCACAAGGTGAAACCTGTGTAATGATCATGCTTTTTAATGTGTTTCTTGATATACCCCACTCGTCAGGTGGATGGATTATCTGGGCAAAAGATAAATGCTCACTTAACAAATCAAAATATTTTATATTTTAGATTCTTTAAAGTAGCCAACCTTTGCCTTGATGACACCTTTGCACACTTGGCATTCTCTCAACCAGCTTCATGAGGAATGCTTTTCCAACAGTCTTGAGTTCCAACAATATGCTGATCACTTGTTGACTGCTTTTCCTTCACTCTGCGGTCCAAATCATCCCAAACCATCTCAATTGGGTTGAGGTCGGGTGATTGTGGAGGCCAGGTCATCTGATGCAGCACTCCATCACTCTCCTTCTTGTTCAAATCGCCCTTACACAGCCTGGAGTTGTGTTGGGTCATTGTTCTGTTGAAAAACAAATGATAGTCCCACTAAGCGCGAACCAGATGGGATGGCATATCACTGCAGAATGCTGTGATAGCCATGCTGGTTAAGTGTGCCTTGAATTCTAACTAAATCACAGACAGTGTCACCATCAAACACCATCACACATCCTCCTCCATGCTTCATGGTGGGAACCACACATGCGGAGATCATCCGTTCACCTATTCTGTGTCTCACAAAGACGGCGGTTGGAACCAAAAATCTCACATTTGGTCTCATCAGACTAAAGGACATATTCCCACCGGTCTAATGTCCATTGCTCGTGTTTCTTGGCCAAAGCACGTCTCTTATTATTATTGGTATCCTTTAGTAGTGGTTTCTTTGCAGCAATTCGACCATGAAGGCCTGATTCACACAGTCTCCTCTGAACAGTTGATGTTGAGATGTGTCTGTTACTTGAACTCTGTGAAGCATTTACTTGGGTTTCAATCTGAGGTGCAGTTAACTCTAATGAACGTATCCTCTGCAGCAGAGGTAATTCTGGGTCTTCCTTTCCTGTGGCAGTCCTCATGAGAGCCAGTTTCATCATAGGTTTTTGCAACTGCTCTTGAATAAACTTTTAAAGTTCTTGAAATTTTCCGTTTTGAATGTCCTTCATGTCTTAAAGTAATGATGGACCATCATTTATTTGCTTATTTGAGTTGTTCTTGCCATAATATGGACTTGGTCTTTTACCAAATAGGGCTATCTTCTGTATACCACCCCTACCTTGTCACAACAAAATTGATTGGCTCGAACGTATTAAGAAGGAAAGAAATTCCACAAATTAACTTTTATCAAGGAACAACTGTTAATTAAAATGCATTCCAGGTGACCACCTCATGAATCTGGTTTAGAGAATGCCAAGAGTGAGCAAAGCTGTCATCAAGGCAAAGGGTGGCTACTTTTAAAGAATCTGGATTTGTTTAACACTTTTTTGGTTACTACATGATTCCTTATTTGTTATTTCATAGTTTTGATGTCTTCACTATTATTCTACAATGTAGAAAATAGTAACAATAAGGAAAAACCCTGGAATGAACTGAACATACAAAACATTAGGAACACCTGCTCTTTCCATGAAAGACTGACCAGGTGAATCCAGCTGAAAGCTATAATCCCTTATTGATGTCACCTGTTAAATCCACGTCTATCAGTGTAGATGAAGGGAAGGAGACAGGTTAAAGAAGGATTTTTAAGCCTTGAGACAATTGAGACTTTGATTGTGTATTTGTGCCATTCAGAAGGTGAATTTAAGTGCCTTTAAACAGGGTATGGTAGAAGGTGCCAGGTGCATCATTTTGAGTGTGTCAAGACCTGAAATGCTGCTGGGTTTTTCATGCTCAACAGTTTCCCATATGTATTCCCATGTTCTCGCATGGATAGCCTTCATTTCTCAGAACACAAATAGGCTGACGAGTTTCAGAAGAAATTACTTTGTTTCTGGACATTTTGAGCCTGTAATCGAACCCACAAATGCTGATGCTCCAGATACTAAACTAGTCTAAAGAAGGCCAGTTTTATTGCTTCTTTAATCAGAACGACAGTTTTCAGCTGTACTAACAGAATTACAAAAGGGTTTTCTATTGCTCAATTAGCCTTTTAAAATGATAAACTTGGATTAGCTAACACAACGTGCCATTGGAACACAAGAGTGATGGTTTCTGATAATGGGCCTCTGTACGCCTGTGTAGATATTCCATTAAAAAAAAATCTGCCGTTTCCAGCTACAATAGTCATTTACAATAGTCATCATTAACAATGTCTACACTGTATTTCTGATCAATTTTATGTTATTTTAATGGACAAAAGGACATTTCTGACCCCAAACTTTTTAACGGTAGTGTAGGTCAAAGTGAACTGGTATTTTTCAGTACATAGCATATGAAGACCTCATCTCTACCTATACCTTTAATTTCACAGTAAAGCATCTCAGCACAGAAAGGCTGCAAAGACGGGCCCTGAATTCTATGGAATTTCCACATTGTGAATGAGGAGCCCCCAACCTCCCTGCTTCTCGTTGGGGAGTCAACAGGTCATGGACACCATGAGGTGCATTTTCTATGCTCAGAATAACCTCTCTGGATAGCATTCTACAAGGTGTTCTGAATGTTTCATACACTGGAAATAAAAATGTGCCTTTGATAAAGGCCAGTGCTAGAGTTTTGTAGGCTACATGTGATTTTAGTGCTCTCCAGTCTCTCCTCCCCTCCTGGGTGTGTGTTTATTGCTTGCAATCCTCATTCACAGGCCCAGCAGGTATGGTGCTGTGTCCAGGCTCCAGATGGTTCAAAGACACAGGTGCTCCTGCTGGCTGGCCAGCTGCAGGTTTTTTAGGCCCAGTTTGATTGATTCTCCTCAGTCTGGGGTGTGGTATAGCGGCCAGGCATGGGTCCAGGTATGGGTCGGCCAAGCTCAGTCTGGGGTGTGCACTGACATTTACCACAGTCAAGAGGACCAGGCCTGAGGGGCAGCAGTGTGAGGAGAGGGAGGAGGAGTATTCATATTGTTTGCCTGTGGAGGGCTGGGTGGATGGCTGAATGCTGGCTAGCTGGCTGAGTGGGTGGATGGCTGAATGGATGGCTGGCTGGCTGGCTGGATGGATGGCTGCCCTTACAATGTCAAATTTGCAGTTTCATATGTGAAATCAATATTTTTTTTGTACATTTTGAAATAGCTGTTTTCACATGCTGAGCTTAAATTCACACGTGAAATCATATTTTCACATATATTTTCACAAATCATATATTCAATTTAGAGTTAACATTTTAACACCAACTTTTCACGTGAGGAGAATAAAATATTTTTGGTTTCACATGTAGACTATAACGTGATTGTCCTGCAAAAAAGTTCCTTTGTCCCACATTTGGGCTTTTAAATGTGGTCACCATAATTCCACACCAGCTTTTCCCATGTGAGGAGAATAACATTATTTCAAACCCACATGTGAATCTGCAATTCCAGTTTTCTTATATGTGAAACTGCATATCCAATTTTCTGACTGTTATTATTATTGTAAAAATGTTCACATGTAGTTGTTCACACGTCTGAAAACCATGTGTTTTTACATGTTACATGTTTGTCATTTAGCAGACTCTCTTATTAAGAGCAACTTACAGGAGCAATTAAGTGCCTTGCTCAAGAGCACATCAACATATTTTTCACCCAGTCAGCTCGGGGATTCAAACAAGCGACTTTTCGGTTACTGGCCCTACGCTCTTAACTGCTAAGCTACCTACCACCCCACGTGATTTTCACGTGATTTTTTTATGTTTTCTTTGTAAGGGTGGCGAAACACAGAGGGTGATATCTGGGCTGGTCAGTCCAGCAGGGAGGGAGAATAGCATACCGATGGCAGGGATAGAAGAAGAGTGGAGGCTCAAACAGAGATGTCAAAATGCATGAGGAAGAAAGCCAAACTCATACTGGACACAGAAATAAGTTGTCTCTTGGACTTACAGGCATGCACATATAGGTACCCATGCACCTGCCAGCACGCCCGCACATACAGTCTGTTATGAGCCCGCTGGGGATCGAACTCGGGTCCCCGATGTATGTGTGTGTCCCTGATGCGGACCACTCCACTACTGGAGGAGGTTGAGCCCAAGTGCAGAGGAATTAGAAAACAATGAGATCTCCAAAGTCTGAGTTTTATCTTTGGCTCTTTACTTCAGAGAAAAAAAGCAAAACATAGCAACAGTCTTAGGCAACACTTCAAATGAATGTGTCCCAGGGTAACTCAAACAACTCCTCTTGGGAGGCAATACAAAAAGGTAATCCAAAACAGAAGAGAAATCCTTAAACATCCAGAAACATATTTCAAAGAGTCCACAAAAAGGAAACAAAAAAAACATAGAATCCAAGTTCAAAATTAGAATCCTTGAGAATGACAACACCTAGACCAACATCAGGACTGAACAAGAACAAAAGGGCAGTGGGGCCTTAAATAGGGTTTGTCAGAAGTAATTCAACACAGGTGAGGGCATTACTTACAACAATTAACACAGGAGAATCAATCTGGGTTGAAATAACGTCATCTAGTGGTAAAGTCAAGGGGCTTCAGACAAAACATTACACAGTCATGGCCAAAGGTTTTGAGAATGACACAAATTTCAATTTTCACAAAGTCTGCTGCCTCAGTTTGTATGATGGCAATTTGCATATACTCCAGAATGTCATGAAGAGTGATCAGATGAATTGCAATTAATTGCAAAGTCCCACTTTGCCATACAAATGAACTGAATCCCCAAAAAACATTTCCACTGCATTTCAGCCCTGCCACAAAAGGACCAGCTGACATCATGTCAGTGATTCTCTCGTTAACATAGGTGTGAGTGTTGACGAGGAAAAGGCTGGAGATCACTCTGTCATGCTGATTGAGTTCGAATAACAGACTGGAAGCTTTAAAAGGAGGGTGGTGCTTGGAATCAATGTTCTTCCTCTGCCAACAATGGTTACCTGCAAGGAAACACGTGCCGTCATCATTGCTTTGCACAAAAAGGGCTTCACCGGCAAGGATATTGCTGCCAGTAAGATTGCACCTAAATCAACCATTTATCAGATCATCAAGAACTTCAAGGAGAGCGGTTCAATTGTTGTGAAGAAGGCTTCCGGGCACCCAAGAAAGTCCAGCAAGTGCCAGGACCGTCTCCTAAAGTTGATTCAGCTGCGGGTTCGGGGCACCACCAGTACAGAGCTTGCTCAGGAATGGCAGCAGGCAGGTGTGAGTGCATCTGCACGCACAGTCAGGCGAAGACTTTTGGAGGATGGCCTGGTGTCAAGAAGGGCAGCAAAGAAGCCACTTCTCTCCAGGAAAAACATCAGGGACAGACTGATATTCTGCAAAAGGTATAGGGATTGGACTGCTGAGGACTGGGGTAAAGTCATTTTCTCTGATGAATCCCCTTTCCGATTGGGACATCCGGAAAAAATATTGTCTGGAGAAGACAAGGTGAGCGCTACGATCAGTCCTGTGTCATGCCAACAGTAAAGCATCCTGAGACCATTCATGTGTGGGTTTGCTTCTCAGCCAAGGGAGTGGGCTCACTCAGAATTTTGCCTAAGAACACAACCATGAATAAAGAATGGTACCAACACATCCTTCAAGAGCAACTTCTCCCAACCATCCAGGAACAGTTTGGTGATGAACAATGCCTTTTCCAGCATGATGGAGCACCTTGCCATAAGACAAAAGTGATAACTAAGTGGCTCGGGGAACAAAACATCGATATTTTGGGTCCATGGCCAGGACACTCCCCGACCTTAATCCCATTGAGAACTTGTGGTCAATCCTCAAGAGGCAGGTGGACAAACAAAAACCTACAAATTCTGACAAACTCCAAGCATTGATTATGCAAGAATGGGCTGCCATCAATCAGGATGTGGCCCAGAAGTTAATTGACAGCATGCCAGGGCGGATTGCAGAGGTCTTGAAAAAGAAGGGTCAACACTGCAAATATTGATTCTTTGCATCAACTTCATGTAATTGTCAATAAAAGCCTTTGACACTTATGAAATGATTGTAATTATACTTCAGTATTCCATAATAACATCTGACAAAAATATCTAAAGACACTGAAGCAGCAAACTTTGTGAAAATTAATGTTTGTGTCATTCTCAAAACTTTTGGCCATGACTGTACACAATCTCTATGCTCTCTCACACATGGCATACAAACCCACATACAGTCAAGAGTCACGCCAGAGACCAGGTTCTGTCTCCTATCAGCTTTCCTGAGGATTCATATTGGCTTTTTGATTTCCTCCAAAGCTGACATTTACTGCTGGCTCTGCTCTGCTCTGCTTCCGGTGCTCATCAATGGAGCCACTCCCTTAATCACACTGCTGCCCTGTCACACCTGCTGGAACACTGCCATAATGGGACTGCCAATCAGCAGCCTAGCCTATCATACAGCAGCAAAGAACAAGCCAACCCTACCGGGCAAAATCAAATAAAATTGTAATCGTCACATGCTTCGTAAACAACAGGTGTAGACTAACAGTGAAATGCTTACCTACTGTCTCTTTCCAATGATGCAGAGATACCTATTGGAATTGTATCAAATACATCTAACACATGGTTTCCATGTGTTTGATGAGATTCCATTTGCCCTGTTCCAGCCATTACTATGAGCCGCCTCCCCCCAGCAGCCTTCTGTGGTGCCGGGGTGGGAGGTAATTGAGGTACAGTAGATAACTAAACATATAACTGGGAATAAAGTGACTAGGCAACAGGATAAATAATAAAACAGTAGCAGCAGCGTATATGATGAGTAAAAAAATGCAGATAGTCATTACCAGAAGTGTGACTGTCACTTTGCTGACCACTCATATAATGGGACAGACCATCCTAACTGTCATTAGTGGGGTTATTGTCACACTGGATAGTTAGATCTATCACATCAAATGACATGGTCACACTGTGCAGACCACACATAATGACATGACCAAATAGACCTGGCCACTAGTGAGTTGATTTATCCAAAACAGTTGGACAAAAATACATCTCCTGTTTAACAAGACTACTGTAGACCATATGAACAGGACATACAATAAACATAATACTGTAGCTATTTGTTCTGTTGATCCTCGTTCCCTCTTCATGTCTGAAGTAGCATTCCCATCGTTATGTAATCAATGTTAAAGGGTTGGAAAATGAGGGGTATAGATTTTTTATTCCAGGAAAGCATTTCCTTGGTGCACTTAAAGGAATAAAACACACATAAACACTCTGCAAATAAGTGTTTATCAATAGGTTGCAGTGTTACTTTTCCACTGCAAAAAAATCCATAGGACACAAAGGACCTCTGCCTGCTTTTCTGCCAGTGTGGTCCCTGTAATTGATTATCTAGGATATGGCACTGTATCAAGCTAACAGAGACAGCAGTCTCTCTATTCTAGAGATCTGTTTCCCTAGTGTTCTCTGGGACCTTGGGGGGATGCTGTGGAGAGTAATGTGTGCTCTCATAAAGATTTACTATATCACTTACAATGAGCATAACTAGTTTGGACCAGAGTGTGGACATTGTCTTTCAGTGCCAGCTGCACACTCAGATAGTGGTACTTACAGTAGGGTGATGTAACGTACTCAATGATGGCCTTGTATACAGTAAATGTGATTTAAGTGTTCTCCCCCTATTTTATGGGCTTGCCCCAACATTTTGAATGTATACCCCCTAGCGGAAACTATCTCCAGGAGTTAACAATGCTGTAGAATTATTTGTTAATATACTGCAGACCTTATATTAGAAGAAATTGTGCTATCTACAATCTGAAAGGGTTCATCGGGCTGTCCCCATAGGATAACCCTTTGAAGAACCCTTTTTGGTTCCATGTAGAACCCTTTCAACTGGGTTCTACCTGGAACCAAAAAGGGTTATCATATGGGGACAGCCGAATAACTATTTTTTTTCTAAGAGTGTACAAGACCCAAACATTGGGCTGCTTAATTATTCCAAGGATCAGACTGAACCATGGAAACTGCCTTGAGTGAGTGAGTTTCCTCTCTCTACGGTATCCATTTAGGAATTCCGCTGCGTTTTCATTTTGTAGCATTAGTGATGAGTGAATTTGCATGAAATCTGTGCTTGGCCCCTGATAAAAATGTCAACTCAGAGAATTGTGGCTGTAAGTGTCGTCCTCAGTGGCTCTGCTAATCCTGTCTCAGTGTGAGCGGGCCTTTTATTGATAGAGAGCATCACATGTCACATTAGGCTTATTACCAGCAGAAGTTTATCAGGCAGACATGGATGAGGATTGAAGCTCTCCAACTCACCCGCTGCTCCCCCTCCCAACAAATAACAAACATCTCTCATCACTTGCTGTTTAAGCCAATTATATGACTATTTCCACTGAGGCTTCTTAAAGCACACAACCAAGGATATCATATTATTATACTACATGCTCTTTCTCCATTTATGTTTTTCACTCTATTTCAACCTGTCGTATATGTAAAAGAAAGACCGTTTAATTTTTTTTGCATGTTGACACCATGTTGTGTTTGTTCACCAAGCTCCTTTGTTGAGAAGATGTGACTAGAGCAGAAATCCTCCCATGTTGTGTTCAGCTGTGTAGAGTCTTGCTGAGCCAATCACACCAAAAACAATGCTGTCTTCACACAGACATCAAAAGGCATGATACAGAGGATGAAATGTGAACAAATCAATTAGTATCTCCACTGCTGTAGGCCCAGGGGCTGTGTGTGTGGTGACAGATTCATTGTGTGTGTATGTGTGTGTGTGCTCATACGTGTGTATGTTTATCCTCGGTGCTGGGCTGAAGCAGACAGCAGGTGGTTTCCATAGACAGAACGTGAAGCTCCCCAAATGCAGCATGACACCTCCAGATGAAGGAAGGCCTGCAGAATACCCATGTGTCCTGCTTTCTTCCATCTCACTCACACACACACACACTTTTATTTCACACCTGCCTGCCCACTCTTATGTTCATAGGCACTGCGCACCTGAAAACAAAACGAGCTCATGACGATACGGCCACTTTCGTCTTATCCCCTAATGTAGTTGCCGTCTTGCTGTTGGAGATGCTCTTACTGTGTTGTCTTACTTCTTATTAAATTGGTCTGATATTGTTAATCGTCTGCCCGAGGTGGAGCAACAGTGACAGTCTAGTCACTACATGTCGCCAGGCCCTCGTCAAGCAGGCTGGCCCATAAATGTGATTTTTGCCAGACACCTAGTTATTTGTAGTTGTCCACATATTCTAATTCAGAACCGTCCAGAGTAGTGATGCTGGACGGGCGGGCAGGTGCGGGCAGAGATCGGTTGAAGAGCATGCATTTAGTTTTACTTGCATTTAAGAGCAGTTGGATGCCATGGAAGGAGAGTTGTATGGCATTGATGCTCGTCTGGAGGTTAGTTAACACAGTGTCCAAAGAAGGGCCAGAAGAATACAGAATGGTATCGTCTGCATAGAGGTGGATCAGAGAATCATATACATGTATAATGGGCTCTATACCTGAGGCCCTTCCAATCCCATATTATCCTTAGCAGACTGTACACCTAATTTCCATATTACTGCTTAGCTTAATGGTTAGCCATGACCTCACAGTCCAGGTATCTAGCCAGCCCAAAATGGCAATCAAATGTTTCTGATTGACCCCAACCTCTAATAAGGATTGCTAAACTCATAGTTACCAACCATCAATACCAGACGTACAATCAGACATCAGCATTCAGCAAGAAGTCCTCTGCAGTATATTCCCCTGCTGTGCAATTACTGCACATCCCCAGAGCGCCACCCTGACCTCTGGAATCCTAAACTAATGTATTAGCATATCTCCTCCCTCTTACATGATAATCAAGCCAATTTATTTACATAAATCTCCTTTACGTCATCAACAAACAGCAACATATCCCATAATTATCACATCCATTACCATATCCCTGATCTGATGATGAGTGAGAAAGAGCATCAGTCAATTTCCCCACCTGGCTGGCTACCTGCGCAGTTGCCGTTATCTCTCTGTGACGGAAAGAAGCATTCTGACATTTCTGAGCGATGTCTTAATTGCATTGAACTTTTGGTTTAACAACAACAGAGAGGGCCCAGTGACTGGAAGAGTGGATAAAAATGTCCCTGAAGAGGCTGTATTTATTCTAAGAGACATTTTCCCCTCTTGTAGTAAATTACATTTAAAGAGGATGTTTGTGTTGCACTAGGTTATTTAATAATTGAAATGCCAATAAAATATCCATGTGAGTCACAATATGATGGGGTGTTCTGATATGTGCACTGTTGAGACTGTGCAATGAGAGCATTATTGTACAGTTTTGCAGAGGAGCTACCATCAGAAACTGCTAATAATTCTGCACTGATGGTTGTCATGGCTGCAGCATGAAACAATGTGAATGTAATAAGTTGTAGGACACCATGTCACTCCAATGGGTGCGTGTGGTGATAATATCACATGACCCATGAATGACCTCTTGTCTGAACAGTGATGAGATGAAGTGACACCTATTAAAGGATGTAAACTATAGATACAAAAGTATGTGGACACCCTTTCAAATTAGTGCATTTGGTTATTTCATCCACACCCATTGCTGACAGGTGTATAAAATTGAGCACACAGCCATGCAATGTCCATAGACAAACATTGGCAGTAGAATGACCTTACAGATGAGCTCAGTGACTTTCAACATGGCACAGTCATAAGTGCTGTTACTTTGAAGTGGAAACATCTAGGAGCAACAAAGTGGTAGGCCACACAAGCTCACAGAACGGGACTGCCGAGTGCTGAAGCGCGTAGCGCATAAAAATCGTCTGTACTCGGTTACAACACTCACTAAAATAACTGTTTGTCAGGGAACATTATGAAATGGCCCTGTCTCCCAACTCCTGTCTACATTTGTGTGGATGTTCTTTATAATTTGATTTTCTGGGAATTCAATTTTTTTTGTGTGCAGATAAAGACAAAAGTGAATGACGCTGTCTTCTGCTAATGATGTTAATTATCATTAAAGAAGTGCATCAGAGAAGACACAGCAGTTTTCCTGAAGTTGAACTTGAGCTTTATCCTTCTCTGTTGTCTGTCAGGTTGTCCATATTGGAACCCAGGAGGAGGGGGAGAAGGGATGCGTGCCTGGCTTCCAGGTGAAGGAGTACCAGGTGGAGTACAACAGAGGTTTCCAGAAGGACCATCCTCTCACACAAAGTGAGTGAGAGACCTGATACCATCCTGACATACGGAGGATTAGAGAAAGTCAAGCAGGCGCACAACACTTCAGATACAAATGTCTTTAATTACTGTTCTTTCCTTCTCAGTCTCACTCATGGACACACATTTTCATGCAGACTGTAGCTCTACAGTTGCTCATTGTCTAGCTCCTAGCATCAGGCAGTTTCCCCTGGGGTTGTAGAAGAGGTGATTCTGTGTGGGCTGGCTGTTATGTTCCCAACATTCAGTATAATTCATGCAAAATCTTATTAAAAAACAGGAAATAAAAGCAATGGTTTCCAAACACAACAACAACAAAATGTTTCTGTGCTTATGAATTATTCTCCTTGATTGTGTGATGTTTACAAAACCTTGCTAAGCGATCCTCACCTGCAGGCTGCCGTGAGTTGGTGTCTAACTGAGAAACACTCTGCTGTTGAGGGAAAAAAAAAAACACATCACACGGACAGTCAACCCAATTGACCTGTTAACTGTTGCGCAGGAATTTGCTCAATATCTCTGAACTAACAGTGTGATCGAGAGGTATCAATCCTCAGTACCCATAGAGCTGTTTTACAGAATGTTACAATTAAGGGAATTCTTTACAGAAATCTATTTGATCTCAGAGGAAAGTCAGTGAGTTCATGACCAAGGTCATCACCACGGAGACAGCAGAGTCTGGTGAGAAGGCCTGGTCATCTTGACAGTGTTTCTATATGGCCTCCATCTATAGATCCCTCCCTCTCTTCCTCCTACAGCCCCCACCTCATTACTGTCACAATTCACTGGTCTTCAGCTCCTGTGGGATCGGCAGTAATGTCTGCCTGCTGGTCTCCATTTCCAGTGTGATTTCTAGTCATGTCTGTTAGCTAGCTTCCGACTGCTCAGAGAGATGAGTTATGGTTGCTTGCTTGTGTTCTAGGTCCTCTGAGAGTGACAGGGGTGTCAACAGGGTACACAGCAGCCTGAGTGTGGTGTTTCTTCTCAGCAACAATGAAAGATTGCAATGGTGAGAATGAGTCATTAAAGTGGAACTGACAGCGTTTTAAAAACTTAGCAAATATGAAACAAACTTGATATCAGTCAAAAGTATAAAATTCCCAGTTTATGCTATAAAACCAACTTGATAAGAGGTTTCAAAAGTAGGTTATACTTGACAAATGCCATGACGTAGAGTAAGGCATTGTTGGCAGAATAGATGGATGCAGTTCAATGCATGATTAATATAGATGACACCCGTGATGTCATTTACAAAATAGCCTCCAATACCATACTCAACAAATTGGATGCAGTCTATCACAGTGCCATCCGTTGTGTCACCAAAGCCCCATATACTACCCACCACTGCGACCTGTACGCTCTCGTTGGCTGGCCCTCGATTCACACTCGTCGCCAAACCCACTGGCTCCAGGTCATCTACAAGTCCCTGCTAGGTAAAGCCCCACCTTATCTCAGCTCGCTGGTCACCATAGCAGCACCCACCCGAAGCACGCGCTCTAGCAGGTATATCTCACTGGTCACGCCCAAAGCCAATTCCTCCTTTGGCCGACTTTCCTTCCAGTTCTCTGCTGCCATTGACTGGAACGAACTACAAAAATCTCTGAAACTGGAGACACTTATCTCCCTCACCAGCTTTAAGCACCAGCTGTCACAGCAGCTCACAGACACCTGCACCTGTATATAGCCCATCTGTAAATAGCCCATCTGTCACGATCTTCATTAGTCGACCAAGGCGCAGCTTGCCGGGTTGAGAAAAACATGTTTATTTCTTAAACTCACCCAAACAAAAAAAAAGCTCAAATGGTGTAACAGCAACATACACCCTAACAGAGTCAACTTCCCACAAAGACTGTAGGGAAAAAGGGCTGCTTAAGTATGGTTCCCAATCAGACAACGATAGACAGCTGTCCCTGATTGAGAGCCATACTCAGCCAAAACATAGAAATAGAAAAGAACAGAATGCCCACCCCAACTCACACCCTGACCAAAACCAAAATGAGACATAAACAGGCTCATACAGGTCAGGGCGTGACACCATCCAACTACCTCATCCCCTACTGTATTTATTTATTTATCTTGCTCCTTTGCACCCCAGTTTTTCTACTTTGCACATTCATCTACTGCACATCTACCATTCCAGTGTTTAATTGCTATATTGTAATTACTTTACCACCATGGCCTATATATTGCCTTACCTTCCTTATCTCACCTTATTTGCACACATTGTATATAGATTTGTTTTTCTACTGTATTATTGAATGTATGTTTGTTTTACTCCATATGTAACTCTGTTGTTGTATGTGTCGAACTGCTTTGCTTTATCTTGGCCAGGTCGCAGTTGCAAATGAGAACTTGTTCTCAACTTGCCTACCTGGTTAAATAAAGGCGAAATAAAATACAAATGAATAAAAGATAATTCACAAATACATTTGTTTGCTGCCTCCAGCCATTCAGGATGCACTGTTTCAGTTAAATGACTCAATATGTTGGACAAAAACAGACAAATGTAACTAAGGCTAGGAAGGTCAATACAATCAAACTAGCAAGGGCAATGATCACAAGTCAGTCAAAACTTGGCTAATAGGCTAGCGTATCTATTTATGTACATATTTATTTAGCAAGCTAAAAACACATAGCTAGCTAACTAGCTAACATTAGTGCATCGTCTGGGTAGCCATTTGATTAGCTGTTCAGGAGTCTTATGGCTTGGGGGTAGAATCTGTTTAGAAGCCTCTTGGACCTAGACTTGGCGCTCCGGTACCGCTTGCCGTGCGGTAGCAGAGAGAACAGTCTATGACTAGGGTGGCTGGAGTCTTTGAAAATTATTAGGGCCTTCCTCTGACACCACCTGGCATAGAGGTCCTGGATGGCAGGAAACTTGGCCCCGGTGATGTACTGGGCCGTACACACTACCCTCTGTAGTGCCTTGCGGTCAGAGGCCGAGCAGTTGCTATACCAGGCAGTGATGCAATCCGGCAGGATGCTTTCAATGGTGCAGATGTAAAACCTTTTTAGGTTTTGTCATGCCCTCTTCACGACTGTCTTGGTGTGCTTGGACCATGTGAGTTTGTTGGTGATGTGGACTCCAAGGAACTTGAAGCTCTCAACCTGCTCCACTACAGCCCCGTCGATAAGAATGGGGGCGTGCTCGGTCCTCCTTTTCCTGAAGTCCGCAATCATCTCCTTTGTCTTGATCACATTGAGAGAGAGGCTGTTGTCCTGGCACCACACGGCCAGGTCTCTGACCCCCTCCCTATAGGCTGTCTCATCGTTGTCAGTGATCAGGCCTACCACTGTTGTGTCATTGGCAAAATTAATGGTGGTGTTGGAGTCGTGCCTCGCCATGCAGTCATGAATGAACAGGGAGTACAGGAGGGGACTGAGCACGCACTCCTGAGGGGCCCCCATGTTGAGGATCAGTGTGGCAAATGTGTTGTTACCTACCCATACCACCTGGGGGCGGCCCGTCAGGAAGTCCAGGATCCAGTTGCAGAGGGAGGTGTTTAGTCCCAGGGTCCTTAGCTTAGTGATGAGCTTTGAGGGCACTATGGTGTTGAACGCTGAGCTGTAGTCAATGAATAGCATTCTCACATAGGTGTTCCTTTTGTTCAGGTGTTAAAGGGCAGTGTGGAGTGCAATAGAGATTGCATCATCTGTGGATCTGTTTGTGTGGTATGCAAATTGGAGTGAGTCTAGGGTTTCTAGGATAATGGTGTTGATGTGAGCCATGACCAGCCTTTCAAAGCATTTCATGGCTACAGACGTGAGTGCTACGGGTCAGTAGTCATTTAGGCAGGTTACCTTAGTGTTCTTGGGCACAGGGACTATGGTGGTCTGCTTGAAACATGTTGGTATTACAGACTCAGACAGGGAGTGGTTGAAAATGTCAGTGAAGACACTTGCCAGTTGGTCAGCGCATGATAAGAGTACACGTCCTTGTAATCCGTCTGTCCCTGCGGCCTTGTGAATGTTGACCTGTTTAAAGGTGATCACATAGTCGCCCGGAACAGCTGCTCTCATGCATGTTTCAGTGTAACTTGCTTCGAAGCGAGCACATAAGATATTTAGCTCGTCTGGTAGGCTCGTGTCATTGAGCAGCTCTCGGCTGTGCTTCCCTTCGTAGTCTAATATTTCGCAAGCCCTGCCACATCCGACGAGCGTCGGAGCCGTTGTAGTACGATTCGATCTTAGTCCTGCATTGACACTTTGCCTGTTTGATGGTTCGTCGGAGTGCATAGCGGGATTTCTTAAAAGCATCCGGGTTAGAGTTCCGCTCCTTGAAGGTGGCAGCTCTACCCTTTAGCTCAGTGCGAATGTTGCCTGTAATCCATGACTTCTGGTTGGGGTATGTACGTCATCGATACACTTATTGATGAAGCCAGTGACTGATGTGGTGTACTCCTCAATGCCATCAGAAGAATCCTGGGACATATTCCAGTCTGTGCTAGCAAAACAGTCCTGTAGCTTAGCATCTGCTTCATCTGACCACTTTTTTTTATAGACCAATTCACTGGTGCTTCCTGCTTGAATTTTTGCTTGTAAGCAGGAATCAGGAGGATATAATTATGGTCAGATTTTCCAAATGGGGGGCAAGGGAGAGCTTTGTACGTATCTCTGTGTGGAGTAAAGGTGGTCTAGAGTTTTTTTCTGTCTGGTTGCACATTTAATAAAATAATGTTAATTATTTGATATAAAATAAAACACTTTTTCAAAATTCAGATGTTTATTTCAACTATATTTCAGTGACACTTCCCCCCCAGCTCCACAAATGTGGGTAAAATGTTGCTGAGATAATTGATGTACCGTACCAGACAAAAGTTTGGACACACTTACTAATTCCAGGGTTTTTCTTAATTTTTTAAAACTATTTTATACATTGTAGAATAATAGTGAAGACATCAAAACTATTAAATAACACATATGGAATCATGTAGTAACCCAAAAAATATATTTAAGATTTGAGATTCTTCAAAGCAGCCACCCTTTGCGTTGATGACAGCTTTGCACACTCTTGGATCCGTGACATACGGGTGTGTTTGTAAATTTAATCTGGAGTGCCAGAGTGTGCTCTGGGTGTTCGTAAACTTGCCGCTGTCAGATTGTCCGTTCGTAAATTCAGAGCGTTTCACTCTCGGAGTGTTCAGAGTGCACACTGGACGCTCTGGCCAAGGAGTATGGTTGATCTGACCTAACAACTGCAGTCAAGCAACCAAGCTAACTGGCTAACGTTAGCTAGCTTGCTAGCTACATCCAGACACAAACAAACAGCTCACTATGACCATTTCACTCACCCTAGCAGAGCTGGTTAAGCTGTTATGTTATCCAGAGTGTTGGTGACTGCATCTGTGCTGCTAGCAACAATTTAATTACATGTGTTTGCCAACGTTTACTGAAACCGGCCATATTCAATGGGTGTTGATAGTTCATCAAATTTGTCAGTTATTCTGTGCTCTGGCACACTCAGATGAGAGTGCTTTGAAATTGGAGTAGATAGCCAGAGTGGATTTACCAGCTTTGTCTATTGAAATTTGTCGCAGGGACATAAACATTCTATTGAATTTGTTACTTACATAATAGTCTTTTGTTTAGACATGCAGAAAGCTAGCTAAATAATGAACCATAATCCTAAACTCATAACTGTAATGAATACTCAGGGAGAAAAAGGTGTAGATTCATGCGCAGAGCGCAGCAGATGTTTATTAAGCCTTCGTAGAAGGCAGGAATCGTGGTCACAGGCAGGCAATAGTCAAACACAGGTAGGCAGTCAAAAACAAACAATACCTCACAACCATACTAACAGAAACTAAATAGGGAGCTGATGAGACCAGGTGAGAAACGAACACAGGTGAAATCAATGAACAAAAATGAAAGACAGGGCTACGTTCCAGAATACAAAGAAACAGGGCTATATTCATGAACACAAAGAAAAAGAACACAAGTTGACTAAGAAAAGAAAAGCAGAACCTTACAGTACCCCCCCATAACCGAGTTGAATGGTTTCTGTGTGGAAGACTCTGGAGGGTGACGCTCTGTGTCAGGTGCGTGATAAAGCCAGTGCCCAATGGCTGCCTGTCCAGGGTGTTATCCTTAAAGGAGGGGTTGACAGGTGTTAGATAAATGTCAAGCTCTTGTTCAAGCTGGTGATCGATAAAATTACCTGCTGCTCCCGCATCTATCAAGCCTTTTACGTACTTGGCAACCCCCTTCACGGTTATCAATACTGGGACGGATAATTGCTTCTGGGAGATATTTAGAAATAAGGACACACCTACCTGCATGGCAGCGGGGGGACCCTTCTCATCTCTTCGATACACGGGAGAGGAGCATGGCCCAACTGCATGGGCTCTGGAAGAGTCGGACGGGATTACGGCATTATGGAAAGAGACTGTTTCGGGTTCCTTGGTGGCAGAGTTCTTCGGCGGTCGGCGATGAGGTGGTTGATGGAGATGGACATACGAATGTACTGATTTATATCCTGAAGGTCACCTCTACAGGCCAGCTCCGAGCGGAAGTTCCCTGTTGAGCCCTCTTCGGTAGATAAAGCAGTCTCAGTCCATCCACTCCCTGCAGCCATGGTGCGTAACTCTTGGGCATACTCGGCAGCTGAATTGCGTCCTTGTTGAAGTTCTATGAGGAGGTCTCCTATAGGACAACAGGCGGGAGAGTGATCGAATACCTCTGAAGAGGGTGTGGAAATGGGTCTCGGAACAGAGTTCTGTGCTGTTGGCAATCCATATGGCGGTGTCCCAATCCAGGGCATTGCCTGTGAGTAGAGACACAAAATCCACCCTGCTCTTGCCGGTGGCGAAGTTAGTGGGGTTGTGCTCAATGTGTTTGCTGCATTGCATCAGAAATCCCTGACATATCCCAGGCGAACTGTCATATTTTCCATATTCTCCTCCGATGCCAGGTATCGGAGGAGTAGGGATAGGCTGGTGGAGAAGATAGCAAATTTCCTCCATAAGCTCCGCTTGCTGGTTTAGGTGCTGCTGTAGCTCCGCTGAATCCATTCCGTTTTTAGATGAGGTATTCTAATGAATACTCAGGGAGAAAAAGGTGTAGATTCACACGCAGAGTGCAGCAGATGTTTATTAAGGACAACAAAGTCAAGGTATTGGAGTGGCCATCACAAAGCCCTGACCTCAATCCCATATCAAATTTGTGGGCAGAACTGAAAAAGCGTGTGCGAGCAAGGAGGCCTACAAACCTGACTCAGTTACACCTGCTCTGTCAGGAGGAATGGACCAATATTCCCTCAACTTATTGTGGGAAGCTTCTGGAAGGCTAGCTGAAACTTTTGACCCAAGTTAAACAATTTAAAGGCAATACTACCAAATACTAATTGAGTGTATGTAAACTTCTGACCCACTGGGAATGTGATGAAAGAAATGAAAGCTGAAATAAATCATGCTCTCTACTATTATTCTGACATTTCACATTCTTAAAATAAAGTGGTGATCCTAACTGACCTAAGACAGGGAATTTTTACTAGGTTTAAATGTCAGGAATTGAAAAACTGAGTTTAAATTTATTTGGCTAAGGTGTATGTAAACTTCCGACTTCAACTGTATCTGAGGTAGAGAGAGCCCATCTTTTCATGATTGTGTGATCAATAGGACTGTAAAGTTCCCAAATGTTAGAGGACTCCCCTGGTATTTACATATGTGACTCACCACCTGGATTCGGTCTTATGTAGCAAAATGTGAAATTTAGGGGGCTACAAAATGGTATACCATACACTGCATTTGAGGAACTTTTAAACTCACTTTTGAGAAAATCGCCTTTGAATGTTTTGGTATCTAGTGAAGAGCTCTTTGTCTACACTCATTCAGCATCGTTCACACCCTCACCCTAAGCTTTAGCCTCACCCATCTCGTTTCGCTCTCGGAGTGCACACTTGACACTCTGGCCGATGATTTGTTTACCTTTGGATAACATGAAAACAGCCTAACCAGCTCTGCAGGCAACAATTTCATTACGCTTTTTTGCAGACTTTTACTGACACCGGCCATATTCAACAGGTGTTGTACACACGTCACGTAACGTTAGCTAACGAGCCAGCCAGCTAACGTTAGCTAGTTAAACAACAATGAACAAAGTGCCAACACTGCCTAACATTAGGCTCAGACTGGAAAAGCAAACAGCTCTGGGAAACAAATAATAACGTCCACTAGGGAGCCAGCCAGCTAACATTAGCTAGCTAGCTAACAGTACACTTTAGCTTAAGACATATATCTAGCTAGGTAAACAATGGACTTATCTTGGTAAACAACGTTTAAGGCCCCACACGTCACATAACGTTAGCTAACGAGCCACCCAGCTAACGTGAGCCAGTTAAACAACAATGAACAAAGTGGCAACAATGCCACAGTGCTGGGAGCTAACCAACCAGGTCCAACGTTAGCTAGTTAACATTAGACTAACTAGAAAAGCAAACGGCTCTGGGAAACAAATATCAGCTAAGGAGCCAGCTAGCTAACAGTGCACTGCAGCTTGAAATGAAACAACTTTCTGTCAGAATTAGAAATGTGTAATATATGAAAATGTAGCTGGCTAATGCTAGCCTATCTTACCTGCATACATCAACATGCATCATGGACACGTCTCCTTGTCAGGAATGCCATACCACAGTTGCCCTTAGTTTGAATATATAATCCGAAGACTGGTGTTTTTTCCGTCTCTTTAGCTATCATACTCTAATTCCACTGATTTACTGATTTCAAAACTTGATCCTCCAGAAAAAGGAGAACAACACTTATGCAGCTCCACTACACAATACATGTAAAAAAAAAAAAAAAAAAGCTGCCTTCTATAGGATTGGCAGACCAATCTGAACTCCTCTCTTGGCATGTCCAGCCCACTCATTATCTCAGCCAATCATGGCTAGTGGGAAGGTTGCCCCCTTTTCCTTTGGCTTAACCAACAAGGCTCGTAATTTAACAATTGTTTTAGTATTTACAGATGGCATACAAGTTTGTTATGAAGGCACATGGAAGTTCACATGTTCGACAAGGCATTTCTGCCAAAAAACGAATTTTTATAAAAAAAAAATGTTTTACGTTCAAACGGCTCTCCTGTGAAGTGGTGACTTGCGACATACACCTAGTATCCTGAATCGAGTCTCATATTTGCAGAAATTCATTCAGGTGTATTATGTGGCTTTTGGTGAATGCTTTCGAATGATCTAAAGTCGCACTGTTGCTACTGCCTGCAAACACACTGTCCAGTTCAAAGTTAATGATGGCCGGCCCATGTGGCGAATGGACTTCCATGTGGCGAATTTGCATATAGGCCGACAGTAGCTCTGATTGGCTACGGCGCACCAGTCTGTGTAGAGTCCGGTCCTGGACAAGACTGACATGCTTTTATTAGGTTTTATTTACTGCATTGTCTATTTATTGTCCAAATGAACGGCCGCTTTCCCACTATATTGATATAGAATTTTCACAAATGCTTTACTCTACGTCATTCCCAAATATTATATGAAAGTATGAAAACTTGAAAATTACCATATCTCAGTACTCATAAAAATAAAAAAAAGGTGTCATATTCTTCTGTATGTATATGAACATATTTTAATAAGACTTGATGTTGCTAAAATGCTGTCAGTTTCACTTAAAGATTTAATTAGTCTCTTTAGTGATAAATCAAGTGATAAATTAGTGTGGCGTGTATATGTACATTCAGTCACAGCCTGACATTTTATTAATGACTGAAAGGTTGTGGTTTATAGTGGCATTTGACTATAGAACACACTTCTGAAGTGGCACTGCAGAGGGAGTGCTGCTTTTTCAGTACAACAAAACATATTTTATATTCTCTACCGTAACATGACAACTCTTTGCCCAAGTTTTGTTTTTCAATATTTTTATTTCATTGTGATTGATTGGGAGAAGCATTGAGGCATTTTGTCATCTTGAGGTCCAGCAAGACAGAGCTTAGTTCTGAAACACAACACACCATGGGGGGTTAACTCACAAACTTTTCCACACACACACACAAGTAGATAGTCTACTTCACAACACCCCTTCCCCCGAGACACACATCCCTGTGCACGCATGCTCAATGAAATAAAGCTTTGACACACAGTCTTTTGTCTAAAATATCTTCTAGCCCAATTGGAGGAGATGCACGGTTGCTGAAATAGTTTAGCAAGAAGATAAAGAGTTAGTATGCTGGGCTATAGCATAAGCACTCAGACTGCAGGGAATCAGGGATAGAGGGATGCAGTCAGATTCATTAGACACTTTAGCACAAAGCAGACTGAGTCCCTGTGAGCTCCAGGTAGGCTCTGCAGCTCTGTAGTGAGGCTGTGCAGTGAGCCAGTCAGAGAGACTGGTGACACATGCAGATTTATTTAAATCGGCCCAGCTGCAATCCTAAACCTCGCCCATATTCAGGCAGGGAAGTCCTGTAATTAACCGGATAGGGGCG
The DNA here is from genome assembly GCA_003317085.1 of Hucho hucho. Taxonomy (NCBI): domain Eukaryota; kingdom Metazoa; phylum Chordata; class Actinopteri; order Salmoniformes; family Salmonidae; genus Hucho; species Hucho hucho. The sequence continues at coordinate 59,263 of QNTS01003746.1, read as the reverse complement.
GTATGTAGGGGGGCGCTACATGTTTGGGAAGGCCTAGGTCAAGGACATTCATCTTTCTAATGGGTTCTGTTAGAAACTAGGCAGCGACCAACAGACACAGTCACATTCACACTCAAGTACCATTACTTCCAGATGGACAGCACCTAATTACATGAATAATTGATGTCAGAAATGCAAATGGAAATCCATAAGCAAATGTGCAGAGAGCGGGTGGCGTGAATAAAGATGAAGTTATCCCCACCCCCGCCCCTGTCCCATCCCGCCCCATCCTGCCCCTGTGCCCAGGTAAGTGATGTTAAGCATACATACACGATCAGATGTCCTCAGAATAGCACAATCTAAGATACTATGAAACACATTGTTCCAGACTCATTGTGCTTCTGGTATAATAGGCAGCTTTCAGCTTTCTGTCTGACTCTAAACTAGTTGGACATAGAAAAGTCCGACGTCTTGAACCTAGATGTTATGTGAGGTGAGCGTATTCTTTGAATTCTTCAGCATATTCTTTGAAGGCATAGTTAACCTTTTCTCGCGGTAAGCTTGGTCTGAAAAGTAAAACTCAAAGTGAAATGATTTGCTTTTAAATGGAAAAAGTAATAGTCCCTTTAATAGAATAGACTTTGAGTGCTTTCATATTAGCGATGTGGAGAGGAGTTCAATCAGGTATGTTAGTTTTAGTGCTGGAGTTTTAGAGTTGGGCAGATTGGAAAGGTATATCTCCTCTGTTTGGTAATGAATAAAAAATGTAATGTAGCTCAATTTATGAAAACCCAATGAAATTGATCCTGTAATCCCTCTGAGCACACTCTCACCAACTCAACAGTATAAGTATAAGTAAGGCATTATACCTCGATGAAATAAAATGTGACGGTACAAAAAGGAACTGTATTCTGATACAGAGTATCTGATTTAGAGTATCACTTTCAAACACATCCCCGGAAAATCACTAACCAAAGGCAGCCACTCACATTTTTACCAATTTTGGCTTCTCAGCATTGCAATACTTCAGGCAGCACTGCAATAAAAATCACTTTCACTGTGCCAGAACTAAAGTTGGAGCTCAAGTTCTCACCAGTTGATGTCTCACAGAGAAAAAAACGTGTACATTTTTTTAATTGTATTTTTATTTTAAATGTAACCTTTATTTAACTAGGCAAGTCAGTTAAGAACAAATGTTTATTTACAATAATGGCCTAACTCAGCCAAACCAAAATTGATGGCATCTCATAAAGTTGTGCTCATTGCTTCAAGAGTTCATGTACAGTACATAACTGCAATGCAGTTATTGAGGTTTTTGAAACTTCCCTTCCAGAATTATATTAGGTAGAGCCAAACATCTATTAGCTTTATGAGGGACTGTTCCTATGCATAATGGACAGTTGAGGGCAGAGGATGGAGCCCTCTCCTTACTGGCTCTGAGCCCATGGCTTATTAACTGTATTGAGCTCCTAAGACCTCCTCTCTAGCAGGATCCCTGTCTCTAGCCTGTGTTCACTCTGGCTTGATCATCGGGCCAATTTAAAAGTACTTTGATTCTGGTATAGCCTACTGGTTTTAGATAAATTGGTTAAATGTAACATGCTCTCTCATCTGTTATATTTTTTACTTCTTGAGGTTCCGCTTCAAGATTTGAGCTTACATGATAAAGTACTCTGTCCTTGTGCTCCAGGCACACACTCACACACATTCTCAGTAGCATGTTTGTGGACCCCCCCCCCCC
>QNTS01003746.1:30146-42065 GCA_003317085.1 Hucho hucho | reverse complement strand
TTATGCTTTGGGGGTGTTTTTCTGCTAAGGGGACAGGACAACTTCACCACATCAAAGGGACGATGGACGGGGCCATGTACTGTCAAATCTTGGGTGAGAACCTCCTTCCCTCAGCCAGGGCATTGGAAATGGGTCGTGGATGGGTATTCCAGCATGACAATGACCCAAAACACACGGCCAAGGCAACAAAGGGGTGGCTCAAGAAGAAGCACATTAAGGTCCTGGAGTGGCCTAGCCAGTCTCCAGACCTTAATCCCATAGAAAATCTGTGGAGGGAGCTGAAGGTTCAAGTTGCCAAACGTCAGCCTCAAAACCTTAATGACTTGGAGAAGATCTGCAAAGAGGAGTGGGACAAAATCCCTCCTGAGATGTGTGCAAACCTGGTGGCCAACTACAAGAAACGTCTGACCTCTGTGATTGCCAACAAGGGTTTTGCTACCAAGTACTAAGTCATGTTTTGCAGAGGGGTCAAATACTTATTTCCCTCATTAAAATGCAAATCAATTCATAACATTATTCACATGCGTTTTTCTGGATTTTTTTTGTTGGTATTCTGTCTCTCACTGTTCAAATAAACCTACCATTAAAATTATAGACTGATCATTTCTTTGTCAGTGGAAAAACGTACAAAATCAGCAGGGGATCAAATACTTTTTTCCCTCACTGTATATACAGTTGATGTCGGAAGTTTGCATACACTTAGGTTGGAGTCATTAAAACTAGTTTTTCAACCACTCCACAAATTTCATGTTTACAAACTACAGTTTTGGCGGTTAGGACATCTACTTTGTGCATGACACAAGTAATATTTCCAACAATTGTTTACAGACAGATTATTTCACTTACAATTCACTGTATCACAATTCCACAGGGTCAGAAGTTTACATACACTAAGTTGGATTTGCCCTTAAACAGCTTGGAAAATTTCAGAAAATGATGTCATGGCTTTATAAGCTTCTGATAGGCTAAATGACATAATTTGAGTCAATTGAAGGTGTACCTGTGTATATATTTTAAGGCCTACCTTCAAACTCAGTGCCTCTTTGCTTGACATCATGGGAAAATCAAAATAAATCAGCCAAGACCTCAGAAGAAAAATTGGAGACCTCCACAAGTCTGGTTCATACTTGGGAGCAATTTCCAAGTGCCTGAAGGTACCACGTTCATCTGTACAAACAATAGTACGCAAGTATAAACACCATGGGACCACGCAGCCGTCATACCGCTCAGGAAGGAGGCGCGTTCTGTCTCCTAGAGATTAATGTACTTTGGTGTGCGAAAAGTGCAAATCAATCCCAGAACAGCAGCAAAGGACCTTGTGAAGATGCTGGAGGAAACAGGTACAAAGTATCTATATCCACAGTAAAACGAGTCCTATATCGACATAACCTGAAAGGCCGCTCAGCATGGAAGAAGCCACTGCTCTATAACCGCCATAAAAAAGCCAGACTACGGTTTGCAACTGCACATGGGGACAAAGATTGTACTTTTTGGAGAAATGTCCTCTGGTCTGATGAAACAAATATAGACCTGTTTGGCCATAATGACCATCGTTATGTTTGGAGGAAAAAGGGGGAGGCTTGCAAGCCGAAGAACACCATCCGAACCGTGAAGGACGGGAGTGGCAACATCATGTTGTGGGGGTGCTTTGCTGCAGGAGGGACTGGTGCACTTCACAAAATAGATGGCATCATGAGGGAGGAAAATTATGTGGATATATCGAAGCAACATCTCAAGACATCAGTCAGGAAGTTAAAGCTTGGGTCATCCAAATGGACATTGACCCCAAGCATACTTCCAAAGTTGTGGCAAAATGGCTTAAGGACAACAAAGTCAAGGTATTGGAGTGGCCATCACAAAGCCCTGACCTCAATCCTATAGAAAATCTGTGGGCAGAACTGAAAAAGCGTGTGCGGGCAAGGAGGCCTACAAACCTGACTTAGTTACACCAGCTCTGTCAGGAGGAATGGGCCAAAACTTATTGTGGGAAGCTTGTGGAAGGCTACCCGAAACATTTGACCCAAGATAAACAATTTAAAGGCAATGCTACCAAATACTAATTGAGTGTATGTAAACTTCTGACCCACTGGGAATGTGATGAAAGAAATAATAGCTGAAATAAATCATGCTCTCTACTATTATTCTGATATTTCCCATTCTTAAAATAAAGTGGTGATCCTAACTGACCTAAGACAAGGAATTTTTACTAGGATTAAATGTCAGGAATTGTGAAAAACAGAGTTTAAATGTATTTGGCTAAGGTGTATGTAAACTTGTAAAAAAAAAAGGTTCAAAATGCACTGGCTGTTAAGAAAAAAGCACAACCTTAACTGCAAACTTCAAAGAACAAGGGAGGTCGTTCCACAAGGTAAAAATCGGTTGATGTGCCTTTAAGCAAGGCACTTAACCCTAATTTCTCCTCTGTCGCTCTGGATAAGAGCGTCTTCTAAATGAAATGGACAAAAATGTAAATGAGTGCCTTTTGCGTCCCTTTGATTTTTTTATTAGGAATTGTGCACAAATATTGCATTTTAAAAGCCTGTTATATTAACCCTTGTGCTTTTCTGAAAAAAACTAACGTCCGTTGTGGTATCGGTCAGATTGACCTGCACAGTTTAACTACTTACGGAGTGGTGGGGCGCTAGCTAGAACTTCTGCTGAGGTCTTCCCAAGTGTCCAACGAAGACATCCAATGGTTGTTTTGTTAGAAAAAGTATTTTATTATATCCATAAATTTCCGTTTGGTTGGCACGTTATGATCATAAAATACAGCGTCCACTCGCCCATTGAACCGTGAAGAGAACGCATTCAACCTATACCTATACACTTGTCCAAGAACAATCAAACATCATTGATAATGTATCCTTAGGAACACTTTTATGTATATTTACTATAATATTTCAACCGGATTATAAACTGGACGATAGGAAAGGAAAAAACCACAGCGCGTGCGAGCCCGTGAACGCGCATCCTCTTCTGTTTACATCCGATGACCAGTTCGAAATTCTTCTTCTATTACCATTCAGAGCAACTAAACATCACCAAACACTGTCTAGAGACTGTTGACATCCAGTGGAAGCAATAGGTACTGCAATCTTGCTCCCAGAAATGGCTGTTTTCATTAGGGAGGGGTTCAAAATGAGACAATGTGTCAAAAACACTTTTTCCAGGATAGAAATTCCTTGGGTTTTCGCCTGCTATATCCGTTCTGTTATACTCACAGGCATTATGTTAACACTTTTAGAAACCTCAGAGTGTTTCCTATTCAATAGTACTAATTATGTGCATATCCTATTTTCTGGGCCTGAGTGGGAGGCATTTTATTTTGGGCACGCCAGACTCTCCAAAACCGTCACCTTGGGAGCCGCTCCCTAAGAAGTTAACTGAACATCTTTTGAAGCTCATTTTTGATTGTCTGTGTCAGAGATCTGCTGTTCTCGCACTGAGAAGAGAAGCTTGGGAAAGCTCATTTTTACCAAAACATAATTATATAAAATGCAACCAGAACAAGACAAAACAAAATACATCAATACACTTGTTTAATTTGGACCTGTGCAAATGTCTATACACATGAAAGCCTCCGGATCAAAATGTTTGGGTACAAAATCTACACAGACATTCCATAACACGTCAGTGTATTCACATTTTGAAGTTAGGTTCATGACCCTAAATGAGGAAAAGTCATTTAATTTATGGAAAAAAGAGAGATTAACTAGTGTTTTAGACAACTCCAAAGTAAAAATGGGTAAAATTGACCCGCAACATAATAGGAGGGTTAAATGAAGTGCCATTTAATACCGCAAGGAAAATCTATCAATCAGATTTCTTTATATGAATTAAGACATGAATAAAGACATGTCCATCTGTGCATCCTCTGTGACTTCTAGGAATATTTTAACACACTTAAACCCAACATTTCTCTTAGTTTTCACCATCATTGCAAATCCCTAGTTATTTTGTTGCTTTGACACAGTCATTTCTGAAGATTATTATTTATTTCATGTGATTCATTTTAAGGAATTCATGGCCGATTTAAGATGAAATCGTCAACCCTGTTACTTTATAGTAATCTTTTTATTTAACCTCTTTTATTAAGTTGAACAGGTGGTCTTTATAACAGAATTAAAAAAAATTATGAAATAAAACCTTTTTTACTTTTCACCATCTTACCAGGGGCGTCATTTCAGCTAAACCTATGTTATGGTAAGGATTTTTTATAATGTTGAAGCTCATTTACTGCATTTCTACACAATATAAAAGTAGAGTCAGCGAAATTACCTAGATTCAGAAAGTTAACAGCATAGTGGGTCAATATCCTCAACAACTAAGAACGGTGTATCACGAGGGTCAACTTCTCCGCTGTTTTGGTCCCGTGGCTTCAACACTCTAACAGCGTGAAGCGAACCTGTGCTCATGCGCAGATACTGTGTGTGATTGTGTGAGAGTGAGGTCTTGCATCTTGCTTTTCTCAATATTTGCGGTGCTGCTCGTGGCAATGTCATTTTGCTGAGTCCACCTTCAAAAACTCTAAAATGCAATTTAACGAACAGCAAAAAATTACCAAAATTGACACCCCAGCCATTATCACCTTGGCTGCTGTAACTTCATTTGTTTCATATCAAGTCAAACAGCAGTTACCTATAGCCATCTTCCACCTCTGCACTATTTTGAGGGAAAAGTTTCAATGTTTACTGGAGAGCTGCGTCAATGCTAGCCAGCCGCGCAAACAGCCTTCCCGCCCTGCTCTGGTCTGAGCCGTCCACTTGGTCCTAAAGCCAGCCTTAATAACACTACACTGCATTGCCTTTCAGTAGCCTATTTTAAATAGTTGGTGTTAAGTTGGGATATGGCGACTGTCATACTCTGCCATATCCATACACCCCTGCAAGTTACACTCCTCAAAAGACACCTAATTGGTGGAATGACCCAATGCTTTAGGCTTAAAAAACTGATGCTGGTTTGTGTGTTTATTTACTTCTGTAGTTCTGTTTAAGCGATATGTGTGAAATAGCATATAGTTAAGTCTGAGTGAGCAGTTCATTCCTGTGATGAGATAGAATCTGACACCATCTCCTGCTCTTTCTCAGAGAGCTGCACAGTAGGTGATTTCGTCTTACAGATGCTGGCTTTCTGTCAAAATGTTACAGTTTAGACCTGAATTTGATCTATTTTTGAATACTTTGTGCTAGCTTTCAGCTTTCGTACTCAGGTGCACGTATGCATATCGTCTCTCACCTTGAACGCAGCATAATCTATTCCAATCTCACTGAATTTGTTTGAAAAGAGAGGTGAAGAGAACATATTTCCTAATCCCTCTCCTGAGACAGAGGATTGTTTCAGCTTCTCTGAGTCTTTTTTCCATGTCTGAGTACCTTTAAAATGTCTGTTGCTCTCTTTCCTGTGGCATTGTTTCATTCGACAGTGACATGGTGCAGTTTGTCCTGGCATTGTCAACAGCTGTCCAGAGCTCCTCAGTCTTGGGGGATCAGAGAGCTCCCCCCCACTGGGCAGAAACTGGTTGATCATCATTGTTTCCATGTTATTTCAACAAAATAAATATATGTGATGACGTTGAATCAACGTGGAAAACTGATTGGATTTGCAAAAAGTAATCAACATGAGGGAATTTTGTCTTTTTTTCACCCAACTTTTAACCTAAATCCAATGGCAGGGTTGTTTGTAGATTTCACGTTGAATTCACACTAGTTGATAACTCAACCAAATGTAAATCAAAACTAAAAGTTGAACTGAGGTCTTTGCCCAGTGGGTTGCTTCCGGGTGAAGAGAGGGGAGAGGGGTGGTAATGGTGTGGGAGAGGGATGACTCCTTTTAGCCAGAGTGGGAGATTGTCTGTTATCCTGGCCCTAGCAGTAGGTGATGATTTTCTACCACATAGCCAGTATCTTGTGAGCACATCCATCCCGATCACCTCCTCTTAGGAGACGACTGTTCCCGTCAGCCATGCAGGCCCCGCTTTGCAAAATGACTTGCTCTCTCTGCATCATAGGTACAGCCAATTTCCTCCACTGTTGGAAAGGGGCATGTAATTTCTCAGGGAGAGGAAAATATCAAGAGTCTCATCTTCCTGTCAGATAAGTGAGAAAATACATTTCAAATTGAGTTTCATAGTGGTTTTGTCTGTCTGTGTAGGGTTTCATGCTGTTCTGAGTTTTGCACCTTCACGTTCCAGTGAGAACATTGTCTGTGGGTTTGTTTTCAGGTGTTAACATAGACAGCATTCATTGGGCACAAATGGGTGAAAATGTTTTTTAATGTTGATAACACCTCAGCTGATCTTATGTGTTTCCTGCTGATCCAGTGATGGGAATCCAGGGTTGGGTAGGTTACTTTCTAAATGTAATCTGTTACAGTTACTAGTTACCTGTCCAAAATTGTAGTCAGTAATGCAACTTTTGGATTACACAAACACAGTAATGTATTCGAGTTTACATTCAGTTACTTTTAGATTACTTTCCCGTTAGAAGAAGACAAAAATGTATGTTACCAATTGAACCTATTGCAGGATACATTTTACTTTAAAGTTTACATAGCTGGCCATACATGGATGTTACATTTTACATTATGGGTTGGTTATGTATGCTTCTTTTAACCCATCACTTTCTAATACATATAATAATACGATTAAATGACACCTTTACATTAAAAGTCCAAAAATGGATGTAGCAACTACAGATTGCCCCTTTAAGTCTATCAAAAGTGTGCGAGTTTGAGCATGTGTCTGTTACGCCTATGGATGTATTTTTTTATCAGCATGAATTAGATAGACCTGCCTAAATGACTACAGACCCGTAGCACTCACGTCCGTAGCCATGAAGTGCTTTGAAAGGTTGGTAATGGCTCACATCAACACCATTATCCCAGAAACCCAGACCCACTCCAATTTGCATACCGCCCAAACAGATCCACAGATGATGTAATCTCTATTGCACTCCACACTGCCCTTTCCCACCTGGACAAAAGGAACACTTATGTGAGAATGCTATTCATTGACTACAGCTCAGCGTTCAACACCACAGTACCCTCAAAGCTCATCACTAAGCTAAGGATCCTGGGACTAAACACATCCCTCTGCAACTGGATCCTGGACTTCCTGACGGGCCACCCCCAGGTGGTGAGGATAGGTAGCAACACATCTGCCACGCTGATCCTCAACACAGGGGCCCCTCAGGGGTGCGTGCTCAGTCCCCTCCTGTACTCCCTGTTCACCCACAACTGCATTGCCAGGCACGACTCCAACACCCTCATTAAGTTGCAGACGACACAACAGTGGTAGGCCTGATCACCGACAATGACGAGACAGCCTATAGGGAGAAGGTCAGAGACCTGGCCGGGTGGTGCCAGAATAACAACCTATCCCTCAACGTAACCAAGACTAAAGAGATGATTGTAGACTACAGGAAAAGGAGGCCCGAGCACGCCCCCATTTTCATCGACTGGGCTGTAGTGGAGCAGGTTGAGAGCTTCAAGTTCCTTGGTGTCCACATCAACAACAAGCTAGAATGGTCCAAACACACCAAGACAGTCGTGAAGAGGGCACGACAAAGCCTATTCCCCCTCAGGAAACTAAAAAGATTTGGCATGGGTCCTGAGATCCTCAAAAGGTTCTACAGCTGCAACATCGAGAGCATCCTGACTGGTTGCATCATTGCCTGGTATGGCAATTGCTCGGCCTCTGATCACAAGGCACTACAGAGGGTAGTGCGTACGGCCCAGTACATCACTGGGGCTAAGCTGCCTGCCATCCAGGACCTCTACACCAGGCCGTGTCAGAGGAAGGCCCTAAAAATTGTCAAAGACCCCGGCCACCCCATTCATAGATTGTTCTCTCTACTACCGCATGGCAAGCCAAGCCAAGTGCCAAGTCTAAGACAAAAAGGCTTCTCAACAGTTTTTACCCCCAAGCCATAAGACTCCTGAACAGGTAATTAAATGGCTAACCAGACTATTTACATTGTGTGCCCCCCCAACCCCTCTTTTTACGCTGCTGCTACTCTCTGTTTATCATATATGCATAGCCACTTTAACTATACATTCATGTACATACTACCTCAATTGGACCGACCAACCAGTGCTCCCGCACATTGGCTAACCAGGCTATCTATCTGCATTGTGTCCCGCCACCCGCCAACCCCTCTTTTACGCTACTGCTACTCTCTGTTCATCTTATATGCATAGTCACTTTAACCATAGCTACATGTACATACTACCTCAATCAGCCTGACTAACCGGTGTCTGTATGTAGCCTCGCTACTTTTATAGCCTCGCTACTGTATATAGCCTCGCTACAGTATATAGCCTGTCTTTTTACTGTTGTTTTATTTATTTACTTACCCATTGTTCACCTAATACCTTTTTTGCACTATTGGTTATAGCCTGTAAGTAAGCATTTCACTGTGAGGTCTACACCTGTTGTATTCGGCGCACATGACAAATAAACTTTGATTAGATTGAGTAATAAAAGCCCTACTTGTACTCCATAGGCTAGGATCCACACTACGCAGCTGTTGCAAGAGCACGCTGTTCACTGGTTTCAAAAACAATGATTGATAGGCAGCTTAAACTTCTTGAATTCAACCATCATTGGGTTCAAATATACATTTAGAATTGTGAACAGCCATCCACAACAACCACAATCCGTAAGGCGCAAATAGTTAAATGAGAGAGCAGCAGTGTGATTCACATCAATGCGATATGCGATACCCAGCAGCATACCACCCAGCATCCCACTGCTGGCTTGCTTCTGAAACTAAGCAGGGTTGGTCCTGGTCAGTCCCTGGATGGGAGACCAGATGCTGCTGGAAGTGGTGTTGGAGGGCCAGTAGAGAGGCACTCTTTCNTGTGAGGTCTACACCTGTTGTATTCGGCGCACATGACAAATAAACTTTGATTAGATTGAGTAATAAAAGCCCTACTTGTACTCCATAGGCTAGGATCCACACTATGCAGCTGTTGCAAGAGCACATTTTTCACTGGCTGTTCACTGGTTTCAAAAACAATGATTGATAGGCAGCTTAAACTTCTTGAATTCAACCATCATTGGGTTCAAATATACATTTAGAATTGTGAACAGCCATCCACAACAACCACAATCCGTAAGGCGCAAATAGTTAAATGAGAGAGCAGCAGTGTGATTCACATCAATGCGATATGCGATACCCAGCAGCATACCACCCAGCATCCCACTGCTGGCTTGCTTCTGAAACTAAGCAGGGTTGGTCCTGGTCAGTCCCTGGATGGGAGACCAGATGCTGCTGGAAGTGGTGTTGGAGGGCCAGTAGAGAGGCACTCTTTCCTAAGGTCAAAAAAAATATCCCAATTCCCCAGGGCAGTGATTGGGGACGTTGTCCTGTGTAGGGTGCTGTCTTTCGGATGGGACATTAAACAGGTGTTCCTGACTCACTGAGGTCATTAAAGATCCCATGGCACTTATCGTAAGAGTAGGGGTGTTAACCCCCAGTGTCCTGGTTAATTTCCCAAGCTGTCCCTCATACCATCATGGTCACCTAATCATCCCCAGCTTACAATTGGCACATTCATCCCCCTCCTCTACCTGTAACTATTCCCCAGGTTGTTGCTGTAAATGAGAATGTGTTCTCAGTCAACTTACCTGGTAAAAAAAATAATAATAATGTAGATATCAATAATAAGTGATATCCACATTGCCGTAGACTACACCACTGCTGTCATCCTTACCTCCAAGGGTTTATTCAAGTTGGATAATCTTTGGATGCTGACAGCAGTCGTACCATTGGACTGCAGTGTCATCAAAGTGGTCTTTGACTTGTGGTCAGACTTGCTCCGGTGGAACAAATTAAACCTGCTGATTTGAATGTCATTGAGAAAAGTGTCAGATTTTTTTGCACAAACATCCTTTCTGAATTTTAAAGTAATCCTCGAAGCAATCATCTAGTTTTTCAAAGTATCTGTAATCTGATGACAATACTTTGCTTGTAACGTAACGGATTATAGTTACCGTTTTTTGTAATCCCTTACACGTAATCCGTTACTCCCCAACCCTGTGGAAATCAGTATCATAAACGATTAACCTGTTACGGATCCAATCCCGTGAACGGGTTCGATTTTGACAACATCCGGTGAAATGCAGAGCGCCAAATTCAAATGACAAAAATACTAATTTCAAACATGAAAGTACAAGTGCTGCACACCCTTCAACAGCTTAGACTCATGTTAATCTAACAGCATTGTCAGATTTAAAAAATGGGGAGAGCGCCCCACTCCAAAATTCTATTAGCATAATAACATAACCAGCAGAGGTGTCACAAAACTCAAAAATAGTATAAAATAAATTGCTTACCTTTGATGATCTTCCTCTGATGGCATACCCAAGAGTCCAGGTTACACAAAAGAAGGTCATTTTGTTGATAAAGTTCCTCATTATATCCATATAGCTCCGTTTGGTTGGCGCGTTTTGTTCAGTAATCCACCTGCCCAAAGGCGTTCATCCATGCAGACAAACGATATCCCCAAAGTACCCATAAAGTTCGCTGAAAAAAGTCAAACAGCATTTGTAATCAATACTCAGATACCCTAAAATGAATATAAACTACAATATTTCAGATGGAATATAACCTGCTGAATAGAAGAGAAAAACAACTGAGCGCGCATTCCCAAAACAACTGAGCGCGCAAAATCCAAAACAGGACACTTGACGTGAACTCAGGAACAAGTGGTCTTACTCCCTTGATTTTCATGATTGAAGCTTGAAACCTTTTTCTAAAGACTGTTCATATCTAGTGGAAGCCATAGGAACTGCAATCTGGGGGTTAAACTATGAGGCTTTGAATAGCTGGCCTATTGAAAACAGTGTGACATGACTGATTCAGACATCCTGGATGGATTTTGCTCTGGTTTCTGCCTGCCATATCAGTTCTGTTATACTCACAGACATTATTTATCAGTTTTAGAAACTTCAGAGTGTTTTCTATCCAAAGCTACTAATTATATGCATATCCTAGCTTCTGGGCCTGAGTAAAGGGCACGTTTTTCATCCGAACTTCAAAATACTGCCCCCTTACATGAGTTCCTCTAGTCTCAGGTGTTCTTCTGGAAGGTGTCTCTAACAACGCTTCCAAAAGCCATGTGAAGTGAAGGTTTAGAGAGTGGTTGGGGTTAACAAGAATTTAGGGACCTCCAATGCAAATTGGCTTGATAACTAAGTCTAGTGCTCTTCTAGTTATTCAAGGTATCCGCCTCCCGACAAATAAATAATTGAGTATTTATTATGTTGGTTGCTAAGCAGGGACTGAGTGTTATTATGGACAAAGGTCTTTCTCCCCTGGAATGTTTTCGTGCCTCAGTCAGGACATCTGATTCGCTGCATGTGTCCCAGCTGAAAAGCCTATCCATCTCCTAAGCCTGCACCGTTGCCTACTCCACCCTTCATAGTGTTAATAGGAATCGAATTTTTCTCAACAAACATGACAGTTTATACTGTTCATATGAATTTTATAGAGACAAACTATATTCATACTCTATGCCCATGCTTGATATGGCTTTAAATACGTTAACCAACTGAATCAATGTGACAACATGATTCCTAATAACACAATGCATGAATCAATTCAGTCTGACAGGCCAAGCTAATATCCTGTAACACACGCAATGAAGTCAAATGAAGTGCAGTTTCCAGACTTTTCATGCATTTGTTCAAAATAATGAAGGAAAAGGGGGAAAAAAATCTATAATAATTAGGCCATGCAGTGGAATATTCCATTGTGATTGTGTGAGGGTTTTTTACTGCTTGTGGGAGAAGAGAGGCTGCTGGGGCGTGTGGGGAGGGACCCAGCACAGTTTGTCTGTGACTTGCGTGGCTCTACGCCGATAACAAACAAGAGCGCTCGCCCCCATAGGGGAAATAAACAAAGCAATTACGGGGGG